>OVAN01003518.1:0-28783 GCA_900406275.1 Anastatica hierochuntica
TATAAGTTTAAAGCTTATTAATGTTTGTGAAAATAATTGCGCGACAGTGTCTCAACAAACTCTAACCATCCTCCGTGCCTCTTCTTGAGTATCGTTTCTTCCTTAAAGTGTTTTAAGGCCATACTTTTAAACCTTCAAAGTTATTAGCTTTAGTGCATTATCTTAATTATTGTTTATGTTTATGCACTAATTTATGTCTTTCCTTGATATTATGATTAGATTTAATGACAACAATATCTAATTTCTATGTGCTTCTATAATGAGTTTTAGCGTACTTTCTTGTGTTTAAGTTTGCTCTTGTTGACTTTAAATTCCTTGTGGTTTGATTCCTAGAGTACTATAACAACATAATTGTGCACTTGCGAAATTGTATAATTTTTAGAAATAAGGCTTTATAAGTTTAAAGCTTATTAATGTTTGTGAAAATAATTGCGCGACAGTGTCTCAACAAACTCTAACCATCCTCCGTGCCTCTTCTTGAGTATCGTTTCTTCCTTTAAGTGTTTTAAGGTCTCATGGTCCGTATGAATGACAAAATCCTTAGCCAGCAGGTAGTGATTCCATACTTTTAAGGATCCAACAAAGGCAAAGAGTTCATTATCGTATGTTTGGTAGTTAAGTGCTGCTCCACTTAGTTTTTCGCTGAAATATGCTATAAGATGCTTGTCTTGCTTTAGGAAAGCCCCCATACCCATTAGGAAAGAGTCACTTTGATCTTCAAATGTCTTCTCAAATTTTCGACAATGTTAAGGCCGTTGAGTTTGTAAGGCTAAACTTTAGCTTACAAAAACCTCTTTGTTGTCATTGCCCCCATGAGAAAGCGACATTCTTCTTGATGACTTCCATGGTAGGAGCTGTGATGGTGTTGAAATCGCTCATAAATCTTCTATAAAAGCTAGCTACTCCGTGAAAGCTCTTAGCTTGTCCGATTTTTGTAGGCATTGTCATTCCTCTATAGCCTTAATCATTTATTTGTCAACATGTAATCCCTGCAAACTTACAACAAATCTTAGGAAATCAAGCTGATTAGTGCAGAAGGTGCACTTCTTGAGGTTCACATAATGACCTTTTCATCAAAGAGTCTCCAGTACTTGCTCAAGGTGCTTTCAGTGATCGGATTAACAAGTGTTGTAAATACACAACTACAAACTTACATATATAGACTATTAAAAAATTGTTCATAAGCCTCATGAAGGTGTTAGGTGCGTTTGTGAGTCCAAATGGTATAACTATCCATTTGTAGAGTACTTGTTTTGTTTGAAAGCGCTATTCAACTCATCCCCTTCTTTCATTCAACCAGGTGGTATCCACTCTTAAGATCGATTTTGGAGAAGATGGTGGATTCATTGAGTTCATCCAACATGTCATCAAGGCGAGTTTTAAGGTGTTGGTATTTGATGGTGATGTTGTTGATGGAGCGACAATCAATGCACATCTTCTAAGTTTCATCCTTCTTTAGCACAAACAAACAAGTAAAACACAAGGGCTGAGACTCTCTCATATGTACCCTCTTAACATAAGGTCTTTCACTTGTTTTTTCAGCTCTTTAGTTTCATCCAGATTCAGTCTATATGAGAGTCTTTTTGGTAGACCTAAACCTAGTACAAGGTCGTTTTGATGCTCAATGCCACATATAGGGGGAAGTCCTAATGGAAGCTCTTCAGGAAATATGTCTCCATATTGTTTTAGAAGGGTAGTCATCTTAATTGCTAGTTCTATCCCTTATAAACCTCAAAAAAGAACTCTATTTGAAGAGCATAAGTAGCCCACTATGTTTTCAGTTTTCATGCTTGATAACGACATTAGTAGACATATACAAATTATTCTTACTTATATGTGCATCTCTGCTTATTTTAACTTGTAATTTGTGTACCTAAGAAGGTGTCAGAGGAGCCAAGGTGTATATGCGCTTGTCATGTACAGACGAATAAACGTTGGTAGGACCATCATGCTTTGTTACTTGATCCAACTACCATGGTCTTCCGGATAGGAGATGGATGGTTTGCATTGGTAATATGTCGCAAAGAACATGATAATGGTACTTCCCCACGCTAAGTATACTAGTACTTGCTCAACAGTCTTCAATTTTGATTAATCGTTTAACAATCTGAGCGTACGTGTATGGTCTTATGTGTCTCCTTTTGATAAGACCAAGCTTATAAACCAAATGCTTGCTAGCTACATTGGTACATGATCCTCCATCTATTTATATGGTTGCATACCTTGTGGTTGATAGTACATCGAGTATGGATGATATTCTCTTGTTGAGCAGTCTCGTCAGGATTCACCATGATGTTTAGGGTTACATCTGGATATTCTATTAAATCTTCTAGATCAGTGACGACATCTTCAACTTTTGCTTGAGATTCATAACCCCTGTTAGTTGTGATGATCATGACTCGTTGGTTGAGACATTTTCTTCCCATGTGCCCACGTCCTTGGCAATTAAAGCAAGTGATATCTCTACTTTAGGAAGTGTTAGCGTACTTCCCTTATTTTGGCTGTGTAGTCTTAGGAGTTTAGATGCTTGTTTCATTAATCGAGCATCTATTTCCATATCTTTGCCATTGTCAAAAGGCTTTGGTGCGTTAGAAATCCATGGTGTTGAAGTTTTAGCCTGATTGGTGGTAGCTTTTTTACCCTTGATGTGTTATTCTGATTTTGTTGCAAGGTGAAGGAAGTCTTGTAAATATTATATGGTTGCCTTTTGACCATTCTCCGAAAACGGTCTTGAAGACCGTCAAGTAGTTGACCCATGTGGGACTCTTCCGGCTCCTCTATCCCCAGTTAGTTTTGTATATGCACAACCTCTTCATAATAATTCTCAAAAGAATTGTTTCCTTATGTTAATTTGCGAAACCTCTTCTGCAAATCTTGATGGAAGTTTGGAGGATCGTATCTCTTTCTCAATGTATACTTCATGTCTTCCCAAGTTGATATTTGTCCATATCTTAGTCTCCTCGTCTCATCTACGTCTCTATCCCACCATTATAAAGAATTCTATTGGAGTTGTGCATCAGCAATCCTCACCCTTTTTGTGATCAACATATCCATAACAATCAAAAATATATCCCAACCTATTTTCCCTATCAAGATAATCCTTAGGGTTCAGTCTTCCAACAAAGGTTGGTGTTGTAAGTTTAGGGTCTATATTACCCTACCTTAGGTCTTCATCCCATTCTCTCCCTCTATGGCGAGGATCCCTGGCTCGTGGCACATTCAGCCTCTGGTTATTAGGCAGATGAGGAGGTTCCACGTAAGGAGGATTATTCCCTTTCCCTTGTTCTCCTTTGTGTTGTGCTTGTGGGTTTGCAATGTTTCTGATAGCCTCTCTTCTTAGGGGATTCTCAATTTTGTTCATTCTTTTTCCAATGTTATGAAGTTTTGTATGAATATTGGCCAATATTGCAGGAAGATTTTTGGTTCTAGATGTTCTCCCATGTTGATCTGAAGATTTTAAAAAATACATAATCGAATTCTCATCAAAAAACCTTAAACAAAGGTAATGACCAACTTAATTCGGAAAAACATTAACTGAAACAACACGAAAATAACTGACTAACTATTAATCTGAGTGATGTTTATGGATTTTTCTTTTCTTTTCTTCTAAGATGCGAATGAAACAGAAACAAAATTAAAAACTCTAAACTATGTGGTTGCAAACTAGATGTTGGAACCCTTTTTCTAGAATAAAATAGATTATGAAGATGTAGAGGAACACAAAGATAAATGGATAAAAACAACCTGGGTTTAAGGGGAACTAAGCTTTGATACCAGACGATACAAGACTCAAAGGAGACTTATATGATGAGATGGAGATTCAGCAAAGTGGTCTTCGATCTCTATTTCTGGATTGAATAATTGGAAGTGAGTATGAATCAAATGCACCATAGAGTATTGAAAGCTCTTTGATACATCAACAACGTTATTGTTCAAGGGGGAAGGCGCATCCAACCAATAAGAGTTTGTGGTTCTCACCTAAAGCTTGAGAGAAAAACAGTCTTCTTTATTGATATTGGTAAACACGTGAATACAATGTCTACGTATGGGACTTTATCCTTTAGCATTTACCTTCAATGGTCGATCCTCAATTAAAAGGAAAAGATATATATGAAAAAAATAGTAAAAGAAAATCAAATAAAAGACAGATTTACGAACAACTCGTAGTTTTGAAACTCTCTCCACATAATAGAGTCTTTGGTTTTGTAAATTAGATCCTTAAAGGTTTCTATTCTAAGTAGATGATGTTAGCGTGTTGGTTGTTCCAACAAAGACATTAAGAATTGAAATAGATATTCCCTGATTTTGCGCAACATTGTCCACGTAGTAGTTGATGTGTTTGTTACGGTTGCATTCTCTATATCCAAGATCAAGTCGAGTCCCTTAGCTTCCATGTTGTCCTCTTGTTGCTTTGTTATCCTCTCAACTTATAGCTCTTCTTGTTCCTTTATTTACTCCTCTTCAGGTCCTCTAGTTGGCTTGCTTATTTGGTCTTGAAGCTGATTCGGAGATGATAAGTTTTTTGTCATGATCTATATGAAGTTGAACATATTTTCTACAGCAGCATTGAATCTTTCTTAGAGTTTTCTAGTCCTTTATCTAATTGTTGGACCTTCTAATACTTCAGGGGCCACAGTTGATATATCTTTAACTTTGAGGTCTTCATCAGATCGGGAGGATGAGGTGGATTGTGTTCCCATACCCTCAGATTCAAACGATGAGAGACTTTTAAGCAAGAAAGGGAGCTAACCTCATCAGTCAGAGGTCATCGACTAGATTTCATACTTTTGTCCTCCTTTTTATATGACCTTCGTTCTCTTTCTAGTTTATATTGTATCTAAATCTTACTTGGGTTCCTAGGAGGGCTTTTACCCATTTAACACATTTCAAGATATTATTTTCATCTCGGTTTATCTAAGAAGATTTGACAATTTAGATATGAGCAAGTAAAACGCTCATCCTGAGTTAAACCTTGAACGTTTCTCCTTGTTTCAATTTGAATCGACAACTAATTAATTTTTTTAGATTAATTTTAGATGACAACATTCATTGTGCCATGTTTGTCTGTTAGAATTTTTAGCGTGAAGTGGTTTCTGCTTATCCTGTAAGTAAAAGATTTAGTTGCAATGCAATTAAGGCGCATCCCGTATTCATCCGAGTGGATCTAGGAGTGCGCACTGTATCCATTTCTCGAGTCTTAGTGGGCTAACCTGGATTTTACTGAACGTGCTTATGGTCATGTATTGTGATAAATTTTATTAAACATCCCTTGCGACCATGATGACATTTCACCAAGACACCTAGGAGAGATGCGCAAAACTGGTTATATCGCTTACCTGGCCATGGTACCGATGTAGAGTAGGTTTAGAAGCGAGGATTTCCTAAATTTTTTATATTTAGAAAGAAAGAGCTCAAAATATTTCCTCTGAGTAAGGAGATCAATTTTATTTGACTGTCTTACCCTTTAATGGGTTGCCTACGTACCCCTTTTGACAAGGTTCAATCATGTCAGAGTTTGTTGCATATTTTAAAAGCTGAAGGATAAACCTTTTTTACTTAGTTAGAGAAAACTCAGTAATAGTATTATTCATATTGATGGAGTTCATGAGTTATAAAATTTGTTCTCTTACTATCGAACTCAACTTATAGAAGTTAGGTAGCCCTACTTTCATGACCTGGTAAGAGGCATTCCCAAATTTTTATGAGCTTTGAAGCAAGATACTCTATGTGTTTTTGAAAAGATGTGTATGACCAGGTCTCCTTCTCAAAGTTACACTTTTAAAATCCATTATAGTAATATTGCATGCTGCTGTTAAGTCTATATTCGTAAAAATGTCTGATCCTGCAGCTCCTCAGTTGCGTTGATAGGCTTATCTTGCATCTGAAACATCTTGTGCAAACTCTGAACTTCAACCTTGGTAGGGATAATAACCTAAAAGCTATAAAACAAAGATTTCATTGTCTGATTTCATTGTCTGAGTTCAACGAGAAGATATTACGTCGCCAAGCTAAAATATCCATCTTCCTTTCTTCTTAGATTATTTTTTCTCAGTCCCTTCAATGATTCGTTTATATTTGGGCTTTTATTACCAAATCCCTTGTGGACTACAGGGAGTCAAATATTGGAGACGTGTCTTGTATTTAGCTCATAAGTTATTAAATTTGCCAAAGTGAATTGCGACCATTTTTTTGTTACTATCTTATACGGCATCCCATATCGACAAATGATATTGCTCCAAACAAATTTGATTACTCGCTCATAATGAATTTCTCCATAAGAATCCACTTTTACTCACTTAGTAAAATTTTCCATTAAATCTAGCGTATACCTTTTGTTATCGCACACATGCAATGGCCCAAAAATGTCAATGGACCATCTCATGAATGGGTATGAAATTGATATCAAGTTAAGGAGTTTGATTTATTGGTAAACAATGAGAGCATGTTGTTGGCTCCCATACATTTTGGCATGGTATGTATATTCTTTATCATAGTTGATTAATTGTAACTCTGCTTCCTTATCTTATGCGTTAAAACTTGCATTGATCCCTTGCTAAATAACATGTCGAGATAACTCCAACAAAAAGATTGCGGTCCAGGAAAGTATAATAGGAGCTTTTGGCCTTGAAATTTCACACCTACCACTTGTTATCTGGGAGCGCCCCATCCAATATATAAAGTTTAATGTTTTCATCCAATTCATCTTCTTAAGGGCTTCTGCTTTCTCATCATCCAAATGATCAACTTCGAGGTCATCCTAATAAATAGCTAAGGTGAGGATGGAATTTTCATGTTTAGATTTCATGAGATTGGCATAGACGTTAGTAGATTGCAAACCTGCCCTTATACTATGTTCATTAATGTTTCTGTCGGTATTACATGTCGCATATTTGTGTTACATGTGTATGCTAAAACTAGGAGCGCATTGCCAGTTGTATCCTCGCCTCTCAGGACTTTAATCAACGTGAAGCTTCTGAACTCTAATGTCATATTGTGCATGGGTTTCAAATAAGATGACTTTTTCTCATTCCTTGTGCCATTGTCTCCTCAGAATTAGTTTGTTACGAGCTGTAAATTAGAATATGCTTCAACCCAACATGCTCTGATGGCTTTGGCTAGTAGTAGCCCTACAAGCACCACCACTTATATGATTTCATTGTTGGAGACACAAATCCCCAATTGAAATGACTATACAAGCACGTCACATGTATAACTATTCCCAAGCCTCTTGAGATGAAGAGTCATTAACATGAAGTTTCCAGGTCGAGGGATGTCCTTCGACCTGCGAGATGATCAGGGGAATCTCTATGAGGTAATCGACTAGGACCGAGGAATTCATAATGGTGTGGGTCTTATACTCGATATTCAACTCGATTAGCAATCCTGCCGAAGTGGTCTAAATGGTGGTTCCACATTCTATTCGTGAAAGTTCACGTCTAGATTTATTCCCACCATATTTTCTATCGACCATGCAAATATTTTTTATTATCCTTGAGGAATGCTACAAGCTCCTTGTGGATTTCATTGCCAAGTTTCACCCTAATTCCAACGCAATGGTTAAAGATTATCTTCATCGATACATACTTGTATGGGATTCAATGGGTTTGGAGATGGGATTCTATGGGTTTGGATCCTGGCTTCTCAGGTCCTTTAAACCATTTAGTTCACGCTTATAAATACTTGGTGGCAGTTAGAAATAACTCCTATCGATTAATGAAACATAGTCAAGATACCTTTTGACTTTCATGCACTGTTACTCTTATGTTTGTCGTGCAGAACTAGATGCGCTTGTAGCCTGTTGAAAGAACAAACCACACCTCATGAGTCCACAAACTGCCTAGGGTGATGTTATAAACAGTAAGAGAATCTATGTTGATGAACTTAGTGTCCGACTTCACTCCACCAATTTATCCTAGTAGTCGTATTGTGCCAACTCAGCGGTCGTCTTTACATAAAATCTCTGTGAAGCATTATCGTGGCTCCTCAATCTTTATATTAGGAAAATTAATCATGTCTGAAGTTTATTTATAAATGACGTTTATCGAAGTACCAATGTCGATCAGTGCTTTAGTAATCTCAGAATCGCTGAGTTTTAACTCTGAGACTAGTGAATCTTATATTGAAAATACAAGTACTTCTTCTCGTGCACAACAAAATCCATATTCACAGTGATTCATGTGATATCGTAAGTTTAACCGGCATGAAACTCACATGGCGTTTTTCTACCTTAATTGATTGCATGGAATCGTTGGGTTACCTCTTATTATCATGGTTATGCGTTTCCTACCGGTTGGTAGTCTATATAAGTTTGTGCTCTTCATGTTCCGAACTTGTTTTGGAACTTTTGGTAAGTTTGTACAGTTTAGCCTCCTTGTGCAATTAGACGGTTTATCATGTATAAGCAATTCTTCATTCTGGTACTTTCAATAAAAGAATTCACCCAATCTGTAACCTTAATTAGTGGAATGTTAGGCTTTCTTGTGGAATTTGCAATATTTACTTCCATTATTCTTTATGTCTACCTCTCCTATCTATGTGTCAGGTTCGGGCTTTGTTAATCGAGCGTGTTCTACTTTTTGACGAAAAACTTTCGTGGTTTTGTGGTTCAATTGAGTTGTCTTCTGTCTTTTCCAGGGAGCTCATCTTGGCCGTAACAACGATGTTCTTCCCTATGAAATTCTTCTTTTCCTCCTGGACTTTCGTGAACCTAGAAGTTTAATGAGCGATATTTTTTGATGCAGTAGGTTAGATAAGAGAGGAATAACCCTAGAGAAAGACAAATTTATGAAGGAATACAATAGGATCATGGGCGACACTTGGAGAAGGGATCCCTGAGTAAGTCACCAAGTAACCATTTCTGGCTTGATATGTTGCATGGGTATAGCTGAATCCCTCTAAACTCCAGTGTCTGTCGTCCTAGGTTATCATGTTCTTCTTTACATCCAAGTAGTATTATAAAAGTACCTTGTCGCTCAGGAAGGACATATGCTAGAGCAGCTTATAGTCGGTAGGTCTTTTTCTCCAGGAGATTGTTTCTAGTGGACCCGTCGGATTTGGGTTGGTTGTTTGTGCGTTTCCCTATTTTTTTAATATGTTAGGTAGTCTCCTAACATGATGATTATGAAGGTATTTCGAGGTACTTTTAGTGCGTTAGAGAGAAAAATTTAGTTATTGTATTGAATACCTCTCTTTCTAGCGTCAAATTTTGGATGCAATATTCGATTCTATACGTAGGTGTTGATACTGTGTTACGTTTCATATGAACCAAATATGGACCATTATACACATTACTATAAATCTATAAACTTAACTTGAGTTGAGAATCGGTCCAAGCCCGTGAAGTGTAGGGAATGAATACTAAGCCCGATAGTAATCCAATGCAAGTTCGATGTAGACTAGAAAAGGGTGCGAGTTGTGAGCTTGACCGTTTCGACAAAAACGAGTCAAACATACGTCAAATCGCTCAACCACCTCTTGCGAAGTCTTCATGGTCAAATTGGAGCTCTTGATCTCATAATTTTCGGAGGTTGTTCACATTGAACTGAGGATTATTTAATGATAGATAAGGTCTTAGTTTAGGAGGATCAAATTTTAGAGTTTTACGTTGTAATAAAAAATCTACGAGCTCATTCTTCTTCGTTTGTATAAATTAATCTCGAAATTAATACAAAAAACTTTTTATTCTTCACCATTTTATTTCTTATAAGGTTATTACTAGGCGACTAGACCGATTGTTCTTACTCAATCCAAATACAAATTACTAGTGAAGATTTTAGAATCCACACTAGGATTAAGCTTCAATAAATTGTGAACAAGGGAAGGAATATTCGAGGCCTCTTTTTTATTGGATTGTAAATTAGTAATGCCTTATGAATGCAATGAAGCTTAACAACAATAATATTAAAGAATACTACGCTAGTTTTTCAGTTTTACTTATACCAAGAATGTCTCAATTAAGATTCAAGAAAGAATTTCATTTTCGCTTATTCTCTTCCTCTTTTTATAGTTTGAACTCTTGGCTCGAATAGTAATATTTCCTCGATTCTTTCCTACATCATTAGTGCGTGTTAACTGTGCATTGAAGTCAATTTGCTCTCCTCGACCTCACTGTTCTCCATATGTTATGTTGACCGTCTTCTGGTTAGAACTTCTCTCTCGGCACAAATTCATAAATGGGTCTATGTTTCAAGCTGTTTCAGGCCTTGGCCATCTATCCGTTCATGTCCTTTCTCCCAAAGGGGCTTTAGCGTAATTAGGCTCCTTAGTCAAGCGGGTTAAATCTCGAATCTGATTTTTTAGGGGTAAAACCTACACCAACACCATCAAAAACATTTTTTTATGGAAAATTATACCAAACACTTCATTAAATGAACAACTATACTATAGGTTATTCGCGTAAACATCAAATATAAATCTTTTTTAAAAACTTATTAAATTAAAGAAACGTATTTAATTAAAGACAAGTTTTAAAAATCTTGAAATTAGAATTTTAAACTAGGATGTGACCAAAACAAAATTTAGACTAGGATATAATATTTTGTTTCTACAATTTAATTTTAAAGTTTCATAGTTAATTTTAAAAGAGTTAGTGTAATAACGGACCTGACATCCTCCTTCGATAAAAGCCCCATCGGACCAGATATTGTCAAATCAGATGTCTCACTAGGGCTAGATGTCCTTCATATATTCGATGGACTAGAAGTCCATCATAAATCATGTATATATCCTTTTTTAGTATGATATTATCCGTTTTCGATCAAAACCCTCACGAAATTGTTATTGGCCTCATTCCCAAAAGGTCGCATACTAGTTGGAGTTAGAAATTACTTTATTAAACTTTCTATTTCTAATATTTGGATGTGGGACTTGGGTTTTCCCATAACAATTTTTCCAGCTAACCAAGGACCACATAACCTTGACTCTGTTACCAGTATGTGATGACCGATCAGAAGTCCTCATGTGCCAGACGCGCTTTCCGGACCAAATGTTCTTCAGATCAAATGCACCACTGAGACCATATGTCCGTCATAAACTCCCTCCTCTTTGCATTATATTGTCCATTTTTGGGGGAAAAAACACATAGATTTATTATTAGGCTCATTTCTAAAAAACTTTATATTAGTTAGAGTTGAAAATTACTTGTATATTAGACTTTCTTATCTCATATTCTGATGTGGGACTTGATCACTTGGATCGTCTCTTAACACTTAAATTTTAGTTTTGATGACTTCAAATTTATGCTTACTTTTGTGGTATTTTTTTTTTTAAAATATCACTGTTATCATATTTGAAAAGAAAACCAAAATTTAAAAAAAATAATGATGATAATTTTGTAACGTAATTTTATTTTATGGTATTTTTGAAAAATTACTGATGTAGTATATATACTAAAAACTATATGCATAATGGAACTAAGAACTATATGTATAATGGAGATAATAAAGTTCTCAACCAGCAATTTTATATGACTCGTGTATACATATAGAAGTTGATTGTTTTGGTCTTTGACAATGAACAATGAACAGTTACCGTAAAATATTCTTTTAACTAATTGACTTTAACTTTTAAAATTTTAGATAAAAGTAAAAATTTCTACCGTTTAAAACCAATCAACCCGTATATTAAAGATGTACAATATATAAAATGCACAATCATTGATTCATTACCATGTGTGCTCGACAGTATATACATACTGTACCTATAATAGAAATTCGAATAAAGAAACCCGTGATTTTTGACCCTACAAATTCAATGATTAATAAGATATTTGTAATGAAATCCTATTCAACCGGCTTGGTTTACTGAACATCGCAACCATAGAAGAAAATAGGGTCGGATCCAAATCCGAGATACCGTGAAAAATACTTTGTTTCACGGTATTTTTTGGTATCGAATATTATCTGAACCAAATTCGATTACGAATTTATATGTGAAAAAAACCTGTAAATAAAAGAAAATAAAACACAATCCGAACTAACTCTCAAATAACTATTCAAACTATTAAAAAATCCGAATAAATATCCGAAATAAGCAACATTAATAAGTAAGTTAAATATTCAATTTCATATTTATTTTATTTATTTAATCATATATTAATTAAATTTAGGTTTATACATTTTTTTGAATGCTTGAGTTTTTTAGATAAATTTAGATTTTTAATTATTTTCAAATAATTTAAATGGGTATTCAAATCCGAACTAAACTCACAAATATACGAAATGAATCTAGTCCCCTATGTATAAAATCCGAACATACTAAATCTATGATTTCGAAATCCCGAAATACAAATACATTTGAACCAAATCAGAACGGCTATCTAAACAATCGGAACGACTATCTAAACACCCACCCGTAAAAGAATATCCTTCTAACCAACTACTCCCATTTATAAAGAACCATGTCAGTGTCTTGTTAGAGTTATTTAATAAGGGAGACAAAATATTAAATTACGTGGGGGTTTCACAGGTTCCAAAAATGTTCATTCATCACGTGCGTAGTAACTAATATTTCATGTTGACTTTTTAAAAATTAGTCTCTCTTGCAATAGAAATGAGTTTATTCCTAGTGGCTCTATCAATAATGCTTCCAACTACTACAATAGATAACCGTAGTGAATTTCTAATACCTCCATCCGTCTCCTCCCATGAGTTTCGACCCTATTTTTTGTGCCTACATACCAATTTTGTCCGAGGGTCGGAAGCGTTACTATTGGAGATTTTAAAAGTTGATATACTGTCCCTGCAAATCGTCAACAATCTTTCTACGTTCTTTGACCTAACTCGCATAGTTCCGCATATCATTTCACGGAATGTCACTCATTCTAGTACTACTCCAGCAAAAACACACTTAACTATAAAGTTCTCTCATGATAAGTGACTGAAAAGATAAATGCACTTCAGTGATATACTAGCCTAACCAATCCTTCTAAACTCTTTTCACACACCATTATTTCTCTATAAACAAGGGTCTCATATTGACCTAACGAGCGGAACACCCTCGTTTCGCACCAGAATCCTCATCACCTATAGTGTGAGTCCCTGACTCCAAACTTATTTACGTTCGGCTCTAATACCATATTGTAACACCCCTGTCTGCCCCTCTCGTTCCCCGCATCGCTTCTCTTTAGTTCCGCATACCCACCCAGTCTGATGGTCGAGAGTGTTACCTCCGAAGGCTTTAAAGAGTTGATTTGTTGTCCCTACAAATCACCACACGATCTTTTCCAGAGCTTTGTTCTCACTCGCACAATTCCGCGAATTGCTTCTTCGAAGGTTACTATCCTAGTACTACTCTAGTACACGTACGCTTAACTGTAGAGTTCTCTCAAAAAAGTGACCAAAAAGATAAGTGCACTTTGGTGATATAGGTAGCCAAATCAATCCTTTTAAGATCTCTTCGTACACCATTATTTCTCCACAAACCAGGGTCTTACAAAACCATTACAACGATTATTGCATTCCATCGATATCTAGTGAAGAACAACCTGAAAAGCAAACCTCAAAAGCATATGGCAATGTCTAGACAAGCTATGTGTTGATAGCACTATAATTAGTCGATCCCAAACTATACTAAATGGTGATTGCATAACCTATCTCACCACAATTTTATAATTTTCTGAGGAAAAGTAGACCGGATAGATTATCATGAGCTGTTTTGGATCATGTAAAAAAACATGCCGCTAAGACTCGAATTCCTTAAACTGCAAGCGTATATCTGCCAACAATTTATCATTTGCCTCCAACAATATAATGAAGGCAAACTTCTAGGAACTCTCTGATGCTTAACACGTATTCGTTCCCATGTCATCTTTGAAATGAATTCCATAGAAAATGTAGTGTCATCGGGCCGCCAACATAATGTATCATAGTCATTCTCTATGGAAGGAGAGGAATAGCTGAATAGAGAAGGAACAATCATGCGACATGCCTAGGTTCTTTGATGTCAAAATGTCCAATCACGAGAAGACACTTCCGAAGCTATAGACATCAATGTAATTTAAATCGCCTGTGGACCTACTTCCCTTTCAATATCCAACAATTTTCCTAGCGGCGATCAATGATCCCACCAAAATGAACTAGATTGAAAATCATACGCAAGCTAGCATAGATTAAACAACTTCGGCTAATTCCATGAAAAACCAAGATGAGGAGTTACCAGAATGAATTCTCGCTTATGAAGTACCACTTTACCCAATTTATCAACAAAGAGGCCATGGACGATACAATTTGGCAAAAAAACTTTAACTTGAAGACAATATTTATATCTAAAATGAACTGAAAGCTAAGACCATCTTCCTCTTTCAGTCGACATACCTCAGTCCAAGAAATATTTTCCTTCGACAGGTTAAAATAAGAGTTAGAAAAAGGAATGATGCACATAAATTTTCTACTTATCGCAAGCACTTTTTGGTTGTCTAGACGGTAAGCACCAAGAAAGGAGATACTTCGGATAACTAAAAGTAGCAGTTGGAATTAACCCGCAATGGAGAGGATATGCGTTGACCATTTTTTGTTTGAGTCGTATCTTTGATAATAAATGAGCATAATATGAAGCATTCATGTGCTTGGTTGTTAAAGGCATGCCAAGATACACGACAAGAAACTCCTTATGCTTAAACCATATGTATTCACAATCACATCCCTTGCCAAGTTTGTGATACTCGCATCGAATCTAAATTTTTTTTCAAGTTAATATGCAATCCCGAAAGTTTCAGAAATTATGAAAAGTACTAACTACAACATAAATTGAGCTTGAGGTATCATATGTGAAAACCAAAATATCATTCGCGAAGCATAGATGTCTTAACTGAAGATGTCGACACCTTGGATGATAACCAATTAATCCTCCAATAGCTTTCTTATCGAGATGAGTAGAAAGAACGTTCATCTTAGTAACAAACATATACTGTCACAAGGCACAACCATGGAGATAACCTCTTTTACTGGAAAAAGTGATGTGTACATATTTTCATGCATATTTAGATGCACTATAGCTATGTTTTATTCACTTTTAGGATGTAAATATTGTTTTTATAGTGTGAGAATTTATTTTGTTTGAGTTTAGAGTCTAGTTTTAGGATTTGTTGCATATGCATGCATGTTTTTGCATTTGTAGGTGAAACTTTTGGAGTGTCTCAATGGAGGCTCAAGAGATGGATTCAAGGTGGTTTAAAGTCAAGAAATCATGGAAAATAAGAACTAGATGCATAGCAAAATAGGTTGTAGCAAAGGAGCCTTCAAAGGAGCAAGAAAAAAGCAAAAACTGCCCAACGCATGTGGCTACCGGTCATAGAGGTCGATAGTGACACGCGTTTGACCGATAGCCACATTCATAAAGCTTCTTGCTACCTTATGCATGCCTCTATCGATCCGTTAGACGATAGCTCTATGCACACGACCGGTAGTGACATGCGTTGATATGAAAATGAGTTTTAGGACAACTTTTCTCGACCCCTTTTGTATAAATAACCTCTCTTATCCCTCAAGAACATATCTTTGCAAACCTTGCTACTTTTATTGTTCTTTCTACTTCTTTTCTCTCTACTTTCAAGATCCTAAACACTTTTAATAACTTTGGATTATTTTTTGTTTCTCTTCTCTATTTCTCTCTTTATTTTCTAGATCTAAGAACATGGGGCTCAAAGACCCAAACTTTGCAAAAAGCGATAATTGAGCCTTGTAAGTGGTATGGATGAATAGATCTTCGCCATGAGAGTGAGTTGATCGACTAAGGAGGGTTCCTTGGCTTAGGAATACCTTTATTCCTCTAATAAAGCCTTGACAAAGTTTATTAAAGTTCTAGATCAATCTCGACCCAATTTCTATGTCTTAAGATCGAATCTTTTTCTTAGATTTATAAATTTAAGCTTACCTCGTGAGGAGATCCAATTGCTCTTCGCGAAAAGTTTTGGCGCAATTGCACAAAGATTTAGGCTTTAGCTATAATCTTCAAAGAGATTTCTAGATTTCAAAAGACTAGGATTTACTTTTTGCTTATTTCGCCAACGTTCTAACTTTCTTTTTTGTTGATTTTTCTTTTGATTTTGAAGGTACATGATAACAAGGTCTAGAAGTGAACTAAATTCAAGACTTCTTGACGCTGATCCAACACACATCGAAAGAAAAAACTCAAGAAAAAGAAGAGATAGAGAAAGACAAGCCCATCTTCATAAATTGGGAATGAATCAAGAAATAGAAGAAGAGAATCCTCCATCTGTGGAGAACCAACCACGAGCACACTCTCCCACCAAGGAGCATTCAATGGTCATGAGGACTAACCAAATCACCCAATCCACCCACCTAGAGAAGAAACAAGGATTGGAGAAGGCGAGGAGGTATTCACTAATGGCGAAATAATGGGGGATAAGGCCTCCGCCATTCCACAAGAACAACTTTAAAATCAAGTCTAGCTTGATTAATATGGTACAAAATGCTCGTTTCTTCGGTCTAGCATTGGAGAATCCTCTTGAGCATTTGGACAACTTTGAGAGGTTGTGTAGAACGGTGAGGATAAATGGAGTAACGGAGTATGTGATCAAATTTACTTTGTTTCCATTATCTTTAGGAGAAAAAGCCTCACAATGGAAGAAGAGTGTTGTGACATCTTTTATCACAACTTAGGATGAATGTAAGAAAAGGATAAGGATTGAGATCTCTATTTTCAAGAAAGCAAGAGTAGAATCACTATATGAAGCTTGAGACCGCTTCAATGGATAAATTAGGAGTTGCCCCCATCATGGGATCACTAAAGGCAACTTGCTTCAAGTTTCCATAGAGGGATCCATGAGAAGTTCCGTCTAGCTTTGAACACCGCTTTGGGAAGTTTTGCTAGTGTCTCAGCTGAACAAGGAAAGAAACTTATTGAGAATTTGGCCCAAAGCGACCATTGTGATGGGGATGATTATGATAGAACGGTTAGAAGCATAGAACCGAAAGATTTCAAGATCAAAAAGCTATATGACAAACTTGATAGTCTCACTTTCCATACAAAAAGGAGTGTTCAATTTGTTGAAACTGAATGTGTAGGTTGCCAAGATTGTAATAACCAAGAAGAAGTGAGCTACATCCAAGTAGGGTACTACCAAAAACCCTTCAACCAAGGATACAAGCCATACAACAAGAATTTTTCTTATTGAAGCACAAATGTGGAGAATCCACAAGATCAAGTCTACTCGCCCAAGACTAATCAACAAGGGTATCAATTCCAAACAAAACAAGGCTTTTACAAATAAAAACTCCAACAAAAAGCTAGATCTTCCGAGAAAGAAGAGAATCATGCTATGCTTAAGAAGCAAGTTGAAGGCCAAAATGAGACTAAGGATGAGCTCAACAAGAGATTTGGAAAAATGAATACAAAGATGGAAGCTAGGTACCGAGACATAAACATTAAGCATGATGCTTTAGCTTCACATGTAAAAGAGTTTGAAAAGAAAGACACTTTTTTTGCTAAAGGAGATGTTGATTTTGATAAGGAAAAGAAAGAACCTTTGTTTGAAGATAATGCTACTAAAGAAGAAATGGTTAAGGAAGCTATGAAGGAAGAAAGCTTCAAAAAAGAGGAAAAAGAAGAAAGTGATGTCTCAAGGAAGAAGAAATTTGATAAGAATGGTGAGAAACAAAAGATTCCTAGGGACATGCATAGTGACACAAATATGAGTGAAGAAGAGATGCTATATATCTTGGACTTAACGACTCTTAAAACAAAGCTACCGTGTCCTCAATGTTTCAAGAAGGAAATCTTGGGGCTACACTATAGAAAGATGAGGCGGGATGCGACTTAGACATCCCACAAGAATTGTATGAGGAGACTAAAACCGATGAAATGGTTAAAGCAAAGCTTGAGAAGAAGTTACCTATGATAGACAAGGTAGAGAAGGTATTGCAAGCTAATGCCATTCCCACAACTAGAGCCATTGAGAAGGTATTAGAAAAGAGCGATGATGAAGGAAGATTCGTTATACCTTGTGCTTTCAAAGATACTGGTACTAGCTTGAATGTAATCTCTCTAGACTATATAAAGGAACTTGGTTTACAATAGGAAATCGAAAAAGGAGCAAACCCCGTACTCTTGGGAGATGCTACAAAGAAAGTTCCAATGGAAAGGTCGAGAATATGAAGCTAAGAATTGGAAACACCTTTGTGAAGTGTTACTTTGTTGTGATGGACCCTAAATCCAATCAAGCTAAGTTCCCAATAATCCTTGGAACTCGATTCTTGTTAATCGTAGATGCAATAATCAATTTTGAATCCAAGTAAATCTTTTTGAAGAAGGTCAATAAAAGATCATCCTATCCTATGCTCTATCTCGACAAGGATATTGGATATTTTTGGGACAATATACCAAAAAGAATCTAAGCCAAAGGGAGAACCCATGAGAACTTTGAAAAGAATTGCTTCTATGGGAAGAAAGGGACCAAGGTTGCTTCCCTTGAAGAGGAATCAACCCATGAGAAGGAAGCCCAATTCATCCACCCTTACAACTACATGGCTAGCAACAACTCGAATTTCTACAAAGGCAAAGGGGTGAAGAACTTCTTCAAGATGAAAGAATGAGCTATGAGGAAAACACCAAGGGGACAAAACCATGAAGAGGTGGTCCTTGAATTCACCAACTAAAAAGGAAAAGTAAGGTCAAATTAAATACCTTAAACAAGCACACTGGAGAGGCAATCTTATGAGTATCGTTTGTAAATATTTTCTTTTATTCCTTTAAGTTTTTAAATTTCAATAATGATGGTTATGTCTTGAAACATTCTTGTTTCAAAGTCATTTTTTTACTTTAATCTTAGGTACTGAAGGAAAACCATTCGAAACAAGAATCAAATTCCAAGGAAAATTATTGTACAAACACTTCCAATGAGTCAAAATGACTCAACACTAAGAAAATTTCCTATGGCTAAGGTATGTTCTATAAGTTGAAGCATTTAATCTGCACTTCACCATTTGAAAAGTCTTTTAAGAGTGATCTTGCAAAAGCTTGATTTAATAAAGCCAAATGATTTTGATTCATTTACGTAACCTTTGGTCCCAAATTTTACAAGTTAAATGATTGAATTTTCCCTCCAATTCTAAATTTCAAATTTAGGTTAGTTTGCAAAAGTTCAAAGGAAATTAAAGATTTTGGAAACATGGGAACCATTTTGCAAATAACTTTTTAAACTTTCATTCTTACCTACTACTTTATACCCTCTCTCTTCTTTCTCTTCTCCCCCATCAAAATTTTGACTTCATTTTCAAAGAGAAAGCTTTGATTTTTAAGAGAGAAATTGTGAAAGTTTGTGATTTTTGGTTCTTCTAAGTGCATTAAAGCTCTTTTCTACATTCCATCCTCTTCAAAAATCAAGGAAACGAAACCAAACCAATGGCACCACCACAAAGAGCTATGAGGCTATCATACCCAACATGGCCTACACAAGAGAAGGAGCAATACTTTCATCTTCAACACAACTCTACTGTGGAAGAAACTTTATGGTTCGATGAGATTATGATGTCGAGAATGAGAATCAACAACCTAGTCAAGTATTTGCTCAAATATATGGATCTTTGAAGGTTGTTCGAATTGTGCTATCTTACCTACACTCAACCGACCCTACAATTTCTCGTCACTATGGATTTCCAATACGGGGATGACTTTGAGAGTATCCTTGGGTATGTGACTTTTTGGATCAAGAACGAGGGTTACATCATCTCAACCAAGGATTTGTGTCGAGTCTATGGATTTGATAGAAAGAAGAACAAAATTGGGTTCCGAGTTGCTTGAACATGAGCAAACCTTTGAGGACAATAGCAGTTGGAGAATATGTCGAGGATATGACTACAATCACCAAAATCGGTAACCCGACCATACTCTATTCAATGCAGTCTTGGAAAACACGTTGTTTGTCAATGGTAACCGTCACTTTGACAATGGTAACCGTCACTTTGTCACCAAGAATGCTACGTATTTCTTGTTCCAAGGCCTAAAGAAGAATTTATGGGAGAATGGAGGAAGATGTTTCGACCATTTGGAGGATGAGACTAGCATTGGTCTTCTTTTTGTCACCATCCATTTTGAGCATGTGGCGGATTTACAATTGCAAAAGAAGCCTACAATAATGATAGGAGGAATGCTCACTCCATTATTCCGATACTTTAGGATAGAACTCGACGAGTTGAAAAATGAAAACAATGATGAGGAGGAAAATGATGATAACCGCAAAGAAGGAAAGAGTCTTGATATGCAATACTTGTTGGAGTGACAATTCATCTTCAGTTTTGGTCCAAATTGACAGGTCCTCTATACATTCAGAACATACATAAGAAGTGGCATGTATGCAACCTTCCAATGAAACAATGGACCACCACTACCGTGACACCTCCCATCGCCTTCAACATCTCCACAAACCTCACAACAAGAAGAACCGAGTTACATTTACATCCAAGATTACATGTAGACAAAGGGCAAGAAGAGCCCGAAAGACAAGAAGATGAAGAAATTTTTGGACATGCTTTTCTCAACCAACCGTTTAAACCACCACATCTACAATCAACATACGAGCACCACTTGGAGACTCAAGAGAAATGTGGAAGAACATGAGCATGATCTTGCGAATGTGGAAGACTATCAAAGGAGGCACCAAATACGATAAGTATGCCTCCTCCATAGATAAAGATTATGATGATGGCAAGAAGAAGAAGCATGCATTTGAGAAACCAAGGCACTCGGTTGCTCTATCCCCTTTGGTGATCCGAGAACACATTGAGCATGGAATAAACCCATTGCAAACTTCGTTTCATAAGCCGCCTTGGAGGAGATACGGGAAGGATCCCGTTAGCGAAACATCTTCTCAGCCAAGGAGCTCACAACACCAAACTAATGAGCCCGACTCCTCCATTTCATCCACTTAACACTCTTACATTTGAGAGTTCCCAAAGGTACCCTACTTACCATTTTTTATACAGCTCATGTCTTCGGTTTTATGTGTGTATTTAAAAAGTCAATCTCACAACTTAGGATTCACCGGGACGGTGAAGTTTAAGTCTAGGGAATGGGTTTAGTACTAATGTCGTTTTTAGATTTGATGTTTTTATTTTTAGCATCTTTCAGTCTTGCATTGTTAATATCTAAGTTTCTAAAAAACCAAAAAATAAAAAATCTTTGAAAACCCAAAAAAATCATAAAACCTTAAAAGAATCTAAAAAGATTTTCAATTTTTTCAAAGCATTTCTTATATGTTGCATCATTTGCACATACTTTGGTTGATAGAAGCATATAAGATTGCACTTCCATAAGGAACAATGATAGGATTGCCTTGTAGATAGTTAAGTTTTCCTTAATGACCAATGTCTACACTAGAAGTACAATGTTTCATAGACACCTTTTAGTCTTTCAAAAATTTGTGATCGGAATTTAACACCTGAAGGTCTATGGGAATGTTGAAGTAAATGTTCTCTTGAGTCAATTTCTATCTAAGTGAAACTTAATTGAATTTAAAATCTTGCTAATGGGCTTTGTTATACTTGATAATGGGAAAACACTAACATTAGAGCTATGTTTTAGTCGATTTTACCACCCTCTCTTAGCTCAAATGGCTACTCTTACTTCTAGAGTAGTAACCAACCCTTGAAAACCCTTAATACTTTCTTTAATAACCCCTAAATTTTCGTTTGTGATGCCTCTTTTGTAAAGTGCACACACGGGAAAAATCCTGAGTGAATTGAAGTTGAACGATAAAGAGGATATTTCCTTAGAGTTAGCCTGATTTTAAGGTGAACTAGAGTCATAGGATGGGAAAATCCTTAGTGGTTTTGGGGTTTTTGAGTCTTGGGAATGGTTAGTATAGAAATTGGCAAGTAAGTGTTTCTTAATGTAAATATGATCCTAGGTTGTGTCAATAAAAGAAAGAAAAGAAAGGTAAAAATCGAAAAAGAGAAAGAATCAAGTGAAAAAGAAAAAAAGACACTAGAGATTAGAAAAATTTTAAGCCCGAACCTTAGAAATTAAAGAAAATATTAGCGAGTCCACCCTTATTATGAAAAGAAAAGAAAGAATGCAAAGTGATTAGAATAGTAGCTCTTAAATTCAAAAGAAGGTTAGTAGCTAAGAAGAAAAGAATGTCTAAGAATCTCTAATTGTCTGCAAAAAGAAAAGAAAAGAAAAGAAAAGAAAAAAAAGAAAAGAGTTGGTATTTAAAAAGGGATTTCAATTGAAAAAGTTTTTGAAAGAGTTGGTTCACTCGATTTTTTTGTGGTTCTCTCAACAAGTAGTGTATGACACTAGGCAAAAGATAGGTGGTTGTCGAAAAAATTATGCATACAAAACAATTTACTTCCTCTAATTGTTTCCTCCAATCGCTTCCTATAATTCTAGACACAACCTTAAAGTGTTTCCCTTCCTAATACTAGAAACCATAAACCTTCTTATTCATTGAACATCTTCTTTCTTTTTCTTTGACAGCTAGAGATTCTTAAACTTATTTTCTTTCGAAGCTCCTAACCTTCTTCTTGAATAATAGAGCCACGTAATCTAATCACTTTTTGATTCATTCTTTTATTTCATCATAAGTTGTGGTCTCCCTAGGATTTTTTGTTTTAAATTAAAGTTTTTTTCTAATCTCTAGTGTCTTTCCTTTTTCAGTTCTTTTCTTTCTCTTTTAAAAATTTTTCTTTTCCCCTTTTTTTTTCTTATGCACAAAAAAACTATGATCTTATATACAATGAATGACATCTACTTGTCAAAATCAACACTAGCCATTCCCAAGATTCAAATGACCCAAGACCACTAAGGATTTCCCTTCTAAGAATCTTGTTAACCTTAAAATGAGGCTAACTCTAAGGAAGTATCCTCTTTGTCGTATAAATTTATTTCACCTATGATTTTGCCTGTGCATGAACTTTCCAAAAGAGGCCTTACAATCAAAGATATATGGGGGTTCGAAAGGAAGGTCGAAGTGTTTTCAAGGGTGAGGTCACTAATCTTTAAATTAGAGTAGTTACTTGAGCTAAGAAGTGTGGTAAAAGAGGTTTAAAACGTAGCTCAAGTGTTAGTGCTTTACCATGATCAAGCATAACAAAACCCATAAGAAATATTTGAAATTTCATTTAAGTTCTTCTTATATAGGAATTTTCTCAATACGATAGTTTACTTTAACATTTACAAAGACCTTCAAGCGGTTAATTCCGAACATGGATTTTTTCAAAAACTAAAAATGGTCTATGCAACATTGTACTTCTAATGAGAGCATCCAACAATAGACAAGAATTAACTATTTACAAGGAATTTCTATCATTTTCCCTATGTTATACACATGCAATCCTAAATGCACCAGCTACCTAAGTTTATACAAATAAATGCAATCTATATGAAACTTTGAAAGCATCAAAAATTTTGAAAAATTTATGAGTTTTTCTATACAATGTGAGACTCAAGGTGTGAGAAAGAAAGAAAAACAAATAAAAATGATCATTAGTATCTACTCACTCCCACAGACTTAACTCCACCGTCTCGGTGAAGCATAAACCGTGAGAGAGACATTTAAAAATCTGAAACTTTTTTTTGAAGAATTTGTTTGAAGCTTCTTTGATCTCTTTGAGTTTCTTCTTATGGCCTTTCTTAATAGCCTTTGTGTTTGTACCTAAACAAGAGAATAAGTAATGTAAGTATTGATTGAGATTTAAAGAGTAAATGATCAACCAAGTATAAGAATAAACAATAAGAAATTCCAAGTACAAAAGTCATTACTTATTCGGTTTAACTCGTTTTTACTTAGGAGAGTCATCAATCAAACTTACACACTGTAGCTCATTCAACTTCAAAACTCTTGCATATTCCCAAATCTACTAACCAAAATCCGGTTTCAATAGTCATTTAACTTCAAAAACTAGAAATAGACACTATGCACTCAATCAATTATGTTTAATTCATCTGGCATAATGATTTTAACCTAGATGTTTAAGAGTAATCAATTTAAAATAAGAGCTAAACCAAGTTCACCACAGTTTGATATATTCCATAACATGAATCCAAATTCATGGGTTTACACTATCCTTAGGCGTCAGTAATCAAGTTCTCCAATCAAACTAAAACCATTCAATAGCAAATTCATTTTTGAAAAGCATCCTAAACTATTAAGTTCAAATCAAAGGAACAATTAACTTCAAATTTCCTAAATATACTTTTCCAACCAAAGACACAAGCATAATCAAAAACTAAACAAAAAGCATAATGTAATAAAAAAGGATATTCATGGGATTGCCTCCCAAGTGTGCTTTGCTTTAAGTCCCTTAGATTGAATTTTTAATTAGATTACCGTGATGAAGTCATGGATCAACTGGCTCATATTCATCGTAAAACCACCCCCTAAACTCATTCATCATTATTTCCTCAAAGAGTATTCTTCTTGGATCATTAAGTCTCCTTCCTTCTTTGATGGAGTTGTGGTTAGATCCTTGTTAAAGGGTTGTACCATGGGAGTCTCTTCTTCTTGAACTCTCCATGAAGGTTCATCTAAGTTCACATCCTCTTTTTGCTTACCTTTGATATCCTCTTTCGCAATGGACCGCACATTTCTTCTTCTTTGGGTGAAATACTCCATCTCTTTTGCGCATTCATTTCAAGCTTAGCAATCAAATCTTCTTCACTAGGACATTCGAAGAGCTTCTCAAATTCTTCTATGATCTCTTCCTCTTCTTGTGTAAAGTATATGTCTTCTAGTGTTGTTTCCACTTTGCATGAAATTGTCTTCATGTTGATGAAGCTTTACTCATCGTTTTCTTCACAATCAACTAGAGTGAGATCTTTACAGGGCACTTCAGTAGGATTCCAATAGTCTCCTACATCCTCCTTGATGCTGGTAAGTGAGCTACTCATAAAAGGCATGGTTTCGTTTTCTTCTTCATACCCTATGACACTTTGTCAATTGATGTTTTTCTAATGAGTAACTCAAGCTCTTCCTTCTTTGGCTTATTTGATTAATTTATCCAAATCTTGATCTCCCTCTTCAAAAGCTTCTCCAATAGTTATGGAAGTTAGCTCCATATTGGTTTTATAAGAAGGAACACATCTTCTTCCTTTTTACTTTCATTCCTTGTGTGAGATTAGTAACATTTGACATGTGTGCTCCAATAATATCCATGTCATGACCTTAATGCAAAACATCAATCTTGATACTAAGCTCATCAAAATTCTCCTTTTCCTCAAACTTATCCATTTCTTCTATTCCACCTTGGGCAGCAAAGGCTCCAACCAAGGCCACTTTCAGCCTAAGGTGGGCTACTGTCGACCTCAAGGTCGACAGTAGCTCACCTTGGAAGCTTATGACTTCTTTCTTCCTCATTTGTTTGCCTCTTTTGATCTCATCTTCTCCCATTGCTTCTAGCCTTTGAATTCCCTTGATTCTTTGTATTTTTAGCCTCTATAATCCATCATCTCAAGCTCTCAAATCGATCTCCAAAAGTTATACCTACAAATGCAAAAGAATGCAATGCAAAGACGAAAAATCCTAAACTAGACTCGACTTATATACAAGATGGATTTTGACACCTAAATGAAATATTTATACCCTAAATGCAACCAAAATACTAACAAAATGAGCTTTAAAATGCATGAAAACCTATGCACATCACATATCTTTCATAGCGGTATTCCTGAGAAGTTCTTTTTAGCTTTGAATACCACTTCAATGAGAAATTTTGCTAGTCTTTCAGCTGAGCAAGGCGAGAAACTCACCGAAAATTTGGTGCAAAGTGACAAATGTGATGGAGAAAATTATGATAGAATGTTGAGAAGCACGAGCTCCAATAATAATAAGATTAAAGAGCTCAATGATAAAATGGACAAGATTTTTCTCCACACAAAGAGAGGAGTTCGCTTTGTTGAAACCAAATGTGAAGAAGGACAAGGCATTGAAATTCAAGAAAAAGTAAACTATATCCAAGGAGGGTACTACCAAAAGCCTTTCAACCAAGGATACTAATCTTACAACAACAACTTGTCGTATAGTAGCACCCATGTGGAGAACCAACAAGATCAAGACTACCCCCTCCCCCAAGACTAACCAAAAAGGATCTTAACAAAAACAAGGTTACTACCAAAAGTCTCAACAACAAATTGGATCTTCCAAAGAAGAAAAGAATCATGTCATTCTCATGAAGCTACTTGAAGGGCAAAGTGAGACTAAAGCCGATCTCAATAAGAGATTTAGAGAGATGAATACGAAGATGGAAGCTATGTATCGAGACTTAAACTTTAAGCATGATGCTCTAGGTTCTCATCTGAAGACCATAGACTCACAATTGCAAAAAGTAATTATCGACCAAAAGGGTAAGGCCATGTGAAGGTAATGTCTTTACTCTTGAAGAAGGAGAGATTATTAATGATTTTGAAAATCTCTTTTTGAATCTTATTGGTGAGAAATTTGATGATGAATTATGAGTTGAATTGCTTGGAAACCCTCTTAAAGAGGAAGGTCATGCCGAATCTAGACTAGATTTTGATGGACCTAGTGCTCCCAATGGAAAAGAACTTGATAAGAAAACACTCTGCCTCTGGAAGGAGTTGTTGATTTTGATGAGAAGAAGAAAGAGCCTTTGTTTGAAGAAAAGGCTAGTGATAATAATACTAAGGAAGCTAAGGAGGAAGAAAGCTTCGAAAAGGACAAAGAAAAAAATATTCCTAAGGACATGCTTAGTGAGATGGATATGAGTGAAGAAGAGCTAGCTATCTTGAGTTTAGAATCTCTTAAGACCAAGCTACCGTATCCTAAACACTTCAAGAAAAAAAAATCTTGGGATTACACTATAGAATGATGAAACGGGATGATGACTTAGACATTCCACAAGAATAGTATGAGGAAGCTAAGACCAATGAGACGATTAAGGTAAAGCTTAAGAAGAAGTTGGTTATCTTAGACAAGGTAGAGAATGTATTACAAGCTAATGACCTTCCTATAACTATAGCCATTGAGAAGGTCTTAGAGAAGAGTGTTGATGAAGGAAGATTTGTATATCGTGTACTTTCAAAGACTATAAATTTGAAGATGCTTTAGCGGATACCGATACTAGTTTGAATGTGATCTCTAGATCATGTGAAAGAAATTGGTTTTTGCAATATGAAATTAAGAAAGGAGCTAACCCCATACTCTTGGGAGATGCTATGAAAAAGTTTCCAATGGGAAGGTTGGAAAACATGGAGCTAAGGGTGGGAAACACATTTGTGAAGAGTGAATTTGTTGTGATTGACACTAAGTTCAATCAAGTTAAGTTCCCAATAATCCTTCGAACCCTTTTTATGCTAACAGTGGTGTTGTAATTGATTATGAAGCCAAGGACTTGATTTTGAAGAAAGATGACAACGGAGCGTCCTATCCTATGCTTGATCTTTATAAGAATATTGGGTATTTTGGTAGAATATATAAAAAAGAAGCTAAGGTAAAGGGTAGAATCCAAGAGGGAAAAGCCTATGAGAATGTTGAGAAGGATGAAGTTTGGGATTGGTTCTACGGGAAAGAAGAAGCCAAAGTTTCTTCCATTGAAAAGGATGTGGTTCATGAGAAGGAAATTCAAATCATCCCACCTTACATCTACAAGGCTAACTACAACCCCAACTTCTACAAGGGGAAAAGAATTAAGAACTTTCTCAAAATCAAGGAATGGACATATTCTATTTTTAAATTTCTAATGTTTTAATTTTTAAGTCTTTAAGTTTCAATAAATGATGGTTATGAGTTGGAACCATCTTGTTTCAAAGTTATTCTTTTTTTCTCTAAGCTTAGGTACCAAAGGAGAGCTGTTAGAAGCTAGAATCAAATGCCAAGAAGGAAAATAGAGTAGATATTTCCAATGGCCAAAGTAGCTCAATAATTAGAAAATTTCTAAAGGCTAAGGATCCGAATATGGCAACCAATGAACCAAGAAATGTTACCTACTCTAGTTGGTACGATGAGGACACGGGCTTCTACTTACATCTTCAAGAGAACATTACGCTTATGAATACTGTTTCGGGAGTTTTTGATAAACGTCCACTAGGGCAGCTTTATGGAATGATGAATGAAAGAGATAGTTCCTTAATAGCTTGAAAGTAGACTCGTAGCCAATGATACAATGATAAGCATCCACGACTCCAAGGGTAACTCGTGCTTGCCCTAAGACGTTGGCTAGGTAGAACTCATAGTCCTCTTGCAGTTTATGTTTGACCATGGGTCCATGGTATGACCATTGTGCCTTAGTGTGACTATGGCGCCATGGTGTAATTATGGCGACTTGGCGATCATCGATATGATATCGTCCGTGCTGATCTCGTAGACCAAGTCAATGTTGTCAAGAGAGACAATACCATCAAGGAAGATGACCTCATAGGCCTTGGTGACTTAACCATGGCAACTTCCACCTGTAGTGGAGTTTGTGGTTTTGATTATGACCTTTGTCCTATGTAAGGGCTACCTATGTACCCTTCATAGTTCATATAACATCAATTGAAGGGTTTAATGACCTCAGCCGATGATGTAAGCCTCATTGATGTAGTTTGTGAGCATTACCGAGAGTTATAATGGGCTCGTGGCCTCATATACGGTAGTAAACCATACAATGTGGTTCATGAGCATCATCAAAAGGTCTTGGAAGCATCTAAGCTCTTTAACCATGTTAATAGACTCGTCGGTATGGTTCATGGGCATTACCGAGAGACTTAGAGATAAGGGTTACTTCGTAGGTTTCATGTTGTGAAAGTGTAGATGATTAAGATCTTTAGAGATTGATGTACATACTATTTCATGCATATTTTAGTGTGTTTTATCTTAGTTTTCATTCAT
>OVAN01003519.1:0-28781 GCA_900406275.1 Anastatica hierochuntica
ATATATATATATATATATATATATTTCTGATTATAATTTTTTTCTTTAGAAAATGTTAATGTTTTGACCATTCGTTTTCCTGGATTTTTTATTTCACATATTTTAATCGAAAGTATAAAGTTTATATTGTTAAAAAACTAAATCTTTTCAAAATTTATTTTCTATGACAATTTAGAAAGTTCCATGTTTTAATTATATTCGACTTATATATAAAAATAAGAACTACTTTATAAAAAAATAAAGATATCCGGCCCGTATATACGGAAAATATTAATTACACTAGAAAAATTAAGAAAAATAGCAATTTAATGTTATCTTCCCTTCCAAAAAAATATCGTACATAATTTAGTTTATGATAAAAAATATTCAATAATATTTAATTTGATACTAATAATAGAAATATATAAAGGTTTGTAACTTCTTAATACGAAATAAATATTATATTATTTTTACTAAGTATTTTATAGTTATTATTCGAAAGATTTAAAATGGAAATTAAGTTAATGAATACAAAAATAGCGAATTAATTTTTATGTCGTCGTATATTGTTATAATGAAAATGACCAATTAAAAAACACAAAAATGATATAAAACCATCTATATAATTGTTTTGATTTACATTATTACTAATAAATTAACTAATTATAAAAAATAAAAATACATTGAACTTTCTAATTTTGTAATCATTTTATACCATAATTTTCTAATCTATAATCATATTATAAAATCTTTACAATCAAAGTAATCTTATATCAATTTTCATAAAATTTAAGATGAGCTTAGATAAACTTAAACATTTAAGGAAATAAAAATAAAAATAAAAATAAGCAAGGAAGATGGTTTAAATTTTTTACAGAATTTTGCATTTAAAAATTATAGAAAATGGTGTATGTGGTGAAATATTACAACATTTCATAACTACCATTTTCTTCCAAAAATTTTTAAATATAAAATTTTTGTCGACGGGAAGCTCTTTAATTGATACGTTTTGTCGTTTTGAAATGTTGGTACCAAAATTAAAATATTCAAAATTCAGTTTATAAGAACTTTCAATATAAAAAATTGATACGTTTTTATATCTTTACAATTTGAAAATTATTTAATACATTACTATTAATTCAAAATATTTATAGAAATTTATAATGATAGTGTATTAAAAAAAATTTTATGAAAAAACGATAATTAATTTTAAGCTACACTTTTTTTAAATTGGATATATATATGTGTCTTAGTTTTATGAAAATTATGATATATCTATAGAATATTTTTAAGGAGACTTACAAAAATACACCTTTGTATTGTCTGTTTTTCAAAAATACCCCTGCTTGAAAAAATTTTATTTTTACACCTCCCTTTTTAATGAAAAAGACCATTATACCCCTAGACTAAAAGAAACCCTAAACGTTAAACCCGAAACCCTAAACCATAATTCCTAAACTTTAAACCCTAATAGCTAAACCCTAAACCCTAATCACTAAACCTTAAACTCTAAACCCTAAACCCTAATATTTGAGGTGTATATTTGAGAACCATTAAAAGACAGGTGTAAATGTAAAATTTCTTTTCCTTTTAAGTGTATTTCTGTAAATTAATCTTAATTTTATAAACATATTGATTGTATATTAAACCATCTAGCCAACAGTAGATGAGAAAAAGATAGAAGTTGCAGAGACATAGAAACTCAATAAGGCTCAAGGGGATCTTGGTAGAACGACGTAAGCAAGACTTTTTCATTATAAAAGAAACAAAAGGATACAAAATCATCTCATTAACTTTTTACAACATTTTAGATTAACATTATTACTAATAAATAAAATTTTGTAAAAAAATTGTTCTGAACATATCAATTTTATAATCCTCTCATATCATTATAAATAAAAATATATAGAATACAAAAGTATATAAAAAATTCTATTATTTATTTGAAGAATTTGATTAAAAAAATTAATCGGATACAAAAGTATCTAATACGTGTATTAAAATATACATTTACTGAAAATTTGATTTTTTCATAAAAAAGTATACTTAAAATTTTTTTAAACTTGATATACAAGTCTAGATTAATAAAAAATGATTCATTAAATTAAATAACTTTGGACTTAAATTATACTATCCATATAGTTTATACTTTTGTTTAAATTTCTATGTTAATTAATTTTTTGTCTTAAATTAATCAGATTTTATGGATATTTCTTTTTTTGGGATAAATAATAGTCAAGAAATTCCACCGAGATACTATATATAAATATCTTATGTTCATATACTTCTTACACCGAAAAATAAATAACTACACTAACCAAATCAAATTACTTTCTTTGTTATGGCAATGGTTACTAATATTGTTGATATCCTTCTTCCATAATGATTTTGTTGTTTTTTNCTTTTTATCTCATATTCAGGTTATCAGTATTGAACGCGTTTCAATAACGAAACAGTGCGGTTTGTTAAATATGTCACCACTCAAGACAGTTTTTGTCGTCGGTATTTTATAAAAGTATAAAAGTAAAAAATGTGAAAAATAGCTTCTGCTATAAACCACATAGTGCGTTCTGTCTTTTTTTTTTTTTTTACGACAAAGACTTTATTAATCAAGAAGATGGTTATCCTGTACAACAATCGCAACTTAGAAATAAGGACAGTTTTGAAATAATTGCCATTGATCAGGAAGCTGTAAAATCTCTTTAGCTAAAGTGTCAGCACATCTTTTGGCACTCCTCCCTTTATGAACAAAATGTACTTCATCAAAGATGTTTGCCCAATCGCGAACTGCTTCTAAATAATGTTGGAGGCGCAAGTTGGTAGCATTTTAGTGGATTAGGTTGTGAATATTCAGATTATCTCCTTCAAAAACTATATGTCGGAATCCCAAAGACCAAGAAGCTTGCATTGACCATATCAGCGCCGTTAGCTTGGCCTCCTCGACAGTGTATCGTCCTTGATACTTCCCCATTCCAGCATTAAGACATAAGCCATTCGCATCACGAATTATCCATCCTAATCCCGAAGCTCCGTCTCCTACAATGTGTGCTGCATCATAATTACATTTAACTAATCCTTGACGCGGTCGTTGCCATTTAATATGATGGGGATGTCTCCCTCCTTCCATAGGAATTTCATGGAGATCGGAGGAAGTAGAGCCGAGCCAATCCTGTGCGTCTGCGAGAATTCGGGTCACAGTCTCCTCCGGTGGGATTAACAACCGATTGAAAAGTAACTCATTGCGGGCTTTCCAGAGTCGCCACAACACATAAATCATTGCGATTCGTTTCTCACGTGGTTCCGTAGTGTCCCGATGCCGAGTAAGAACATATTTGAGTTTCGCGTTGATAGTCATCGTAGCATCTCCTATGGGGCTGATATCCACACCAATAAGTCGCCATATCAAGCTCGCATACGGACAAAGAAAAAGGACATGTGCGTCCGTTTCTTCTTCATCACAACAATGCAAACAATAAGGATTAACCGCTATATGACGGTGACGTAAATTAGAAGCAAAACCAATGACCTTCGACCCCACCCTCCAAAGGAAGTGTTTGATCTTAGGAGCCACGTCCATAGACCAAATCATGCGAGATAGGTCTGTGTCCAAGAATAATGGGGGTTTAGGGGAAAGAGTCCCCTGGTGAGCCGCAAGCCAATACCCCGACCTAACCGTATAAAGTCCATTACGATTAGGAAGCCACATATAAAAGTCATTCGTACCTTGAAGAGGCAAGAACAACTTTCGGATAAGCACATGGTCTTGTGGATGAATATAACGGCTTAAAACTACGTCATCCCATTGTCGCGTGCGTTGATCAATAAGGTTTTTAACTTTCATGGTCCCCATCGTATCTAGCAGTAATGTTGGGGGGTCTTGGCGGAGTCGTCGGTAGCCAATTGCTGAAGCCAACCGAAGCTTCCTCCCTATCACCAATCGTCATGCACAGTCCTTGATTCAACAAGCGAGCGCCTACCATAAGCGACTTCCAGCCATAGGAAGATCGAGAGTTCACAGTGGCTGTCACCAATGAGCTATGCCGAAAGTACTTCTGCTGTAGAACGCGGTACAGTAGACTCAACGGTCGTTGTAATAAGCACCAGACATGATTGGCTAATAAGGCTTGGTTAAATAGATGTAGGTCCCGAAATCCTAGTCCACCTTCATTCTTAGGATTCTACAGTTTTTTCCAGGAGACCCAAGACATTTTCCGATGATCTTGCGTTGTCCCTACCCAAAACTGGGAGATTATCTGGTCTAATTCTCCACAAAGTTCCATTGGCAATTCAAAACAATTCATCGAGTAGACAGGCATTGCATAGGCTACACTCTTGATCAAGGTTTCTTTACCTGCCGTACTCAGAAACTTAGTATGCCAACCATTGATACGGTTCTGAACCGTCTCAGAAATATATTGTAGCATTTCTTTCTTCCTTCTGCCAAACTGCTCAGGTAGTCCTAAGTACTTACCTCTGCCTCCGGCCGTGGGAATATGGAGGATGTGTTGAATATCATCCCTCGTATGTTGAACGACTTTGGCTCCAAAAGTGATAGCGGACTTTTCCAAATTAATCACCTGGCCCGAAGCCCCTGCGTAGTCATCAAAGATACGGAGCAAGTTGACGCTATTTTGATGATCAGCTTTGAGGAAGAACAAGGAGTCATCCGCGAAAAGTAGATGAGAGAGAGTAGGGCCCCGGCGGCTCAGTCATATGCCCATAATGCGACCCTCTCGTTCAGCTTGTTGTAACAAGAGGCTCAAAACATCAGAACATAATATGAACAGATACGGTGACAACGGATCTCCTTGACGGATCCCTCTTGTTGGAGTGATACTTCCATAGGGGCTCCCATTAATAAGAACAGAAAAAGAGACCGTTCTAACACATACCATGATCCATTGTATCCATTTCTCCGAAAAACCTTTCTTACGTATAACTTCCTCCAAGAAATCCCATTCGAGTCTGTCGTAAGCTTTGCTGACATCCGTCTTGACCGCCATAAAAGATTCAGCACAATTCTTCTGGTGTTTCAGAGAATGCATAACTTCGTGAGCGAGCATAACATTGTCCGTGAAGAAACGTCCGGGTATAAAAGCCGCTTGGTTCTTGGAGACTATATGTGGAAATACCGTTTTCAACCTATTGACTAGTATCTTTGTGAAAGTCTTGTAGATAACGTTACATAACCCAATCGGCCTAAAATCCTTCATCATTTTTGGTTGGTCGTTCTTGGGTATCAAACATATATTTGTGTGGTTCAGCTGTGGAGAAAAGGTCCCTATCTCAAAGAAACTTCGTACCTCCTGGATAATCTTGTCTCCAACAATGTTCCAGTGTGTTTGGAAAAAAATGTCCGTGAAGCCATCCGGACCCGGAGCTCGGTGAGCTCCTATCGAGAAGAGAGCATCACGGATTTCCTTATCAGAGAGTTCTTGGGTGAGATGCTGGTTCATCTCCTCGGAGACGATAGAAGTTACAACATCTAAAACCCGACTATGCCCTTGCGTTGAGTGGCTGCGAAGCAGACTACGAAAATATTTCTCAGCTTCATCAGCAACTTCTACATTTCCAACATGATCTTCTCCATCCTCTCCTTGAATGGAATGGACACGATTCCGTGCCCATCGATTCTTCGTGGCCGCATCAAAGAAGCGGGTATTGCGATCACCATCCCATAGCCATTTGGTGCGGCTCTTCCGTTGCCAATATTGTTCTTCATGTCGATAAGCTTGAAGTAGATCACCTCGAAGAGAAATAATCAAAGCAGCATAGGAGTTAGCATCAGTCATAGCAGAATCTATTTTCTCCTTGAGTTCTTCGATCTTCTTAGCAGAGTTAGTGCTCTGTTTTCGTTTCCAGGCAGATATAACCTGGCGACAGTGATTCAGTTTGGCATGGAGGGATGCTTCACAAGGATCTCGTTTCCAGGTCTGGTTTAGTAATTCCTTGAAGCCTTCCTTATCAGCGCAACGGTGATCATATCGGAAAAGTTTGAAACCAACTTCAGTTCGTTTGCGAAGCTTTTTTATCGTTGGTCTATGGTATGATTCAATCAGCTCCAAGTATTCAACCTCCGTGGCTGGGTACAAGGCACGCCATTCGTCATTCGCCAATGCATGATCCAGCCAACATTCCACTAGATGAGTGCTCCTTTTTCCTGCCCAAGTCATGTTGTTGCCCGTAAACCGCAAGTCTGACACTTGACAAGTCTTAACCATAGTTTGAAAATCATACAGACTCGAAGGCTCACGTAGTTTCCCTCATCTTTTCTCATGAGCATGTAATATTTCGTTAAAATCCCCACAAAGCAACCAAGGGCCCATTCGATTAGTAGAAATCCGTTGAAGTCGCTCCCATAAAATGTGTCTTAATTTCCGAAAAGGATGGCCATAAACACAAGACAAGTAGAAAGCAGTCTCCGTTTTATTTATCTTACAATCAATGAGACGATCATCCATAGACTCAATACAAACATCAATAGACTTCTTCCATAATAACGCTAAACCCCCACTACGCCCACGTGGCGTGACACAAACTACATTATCATATCCCAACTTAACAGACAAATCACGTACTACATCATCCGGGTTCTTCGTTTCAACTAGAAAGAGTAAGTCAGGGGAATATTTAGCATTAATCCCCTCTAGACATCGAACTACCAGGGATCCTTTCACACCCGACAGTTCCAAAACGCTAGATTCATCCTGACCTTGGTGGTTTCTGGCCCACCATACCATCCAGGTTCGTTCCTGACTTCATCTCTGTTGCATTCACTGGTTCAGTTTATGAAGTGCTCGCACCAGCACCATTAGGTTGCATCCTGTAGCGGACCTCCGTTTCTCCCTGCTGTGTTCTGCGTCTCTTATTAACCACTTCCATAATCTCCTCCGCCGCAAAAACATGTTTCCAATCATAACAGTGAAGGGGAAAGACATCTACCTTGTTCATCCTCTTCTGCTTCTTTGTAGCTGGCGTGGTTCCAGGCTCCTCATCGGTTACGTTCTCTGGCTGCGTGGATGACTCGGCGGATGGAGGGTCAGGTGGACCATCAGGAAGCCTCAGTGAGTCTCCACCCGCATCATCGTCCTCTTCCGGATCAGAGTTGTTATTATCAGGTCGTTGTGGACATTCAATGGCCTCATGAGTCATCATTCCACAAAGAGTACATAAGTTGCGTAACTTCTCGTATTAGAATTTCAGAATAGCGGATTCATGAGAGAAGAGAAACATTCTCTGAAATCGCAGAGCCTCTATGATGTTGCAACACATCTTCACACGGACGTAATTGACATGTTGTCCTTCAGCACCCAAATCTGTTTCTTCATAGTGTCCCAACTCTTGAGTGATATATAGAACCATCCGTCGAGTGAGATATTGCAAGGGGATCCCACGGATCTGCACCCAGAACGATATGAAATTAAGATCTTCTTCAGTCAACGCCGGAGTCCATCGTTCCACCACACACATCCATTCGTTAAAAGACCATGGGCCTCGTCTTAGAATTGACGCCATAGATTCCTCTGATTGGAAAAGAAATTGGACCATCCGATTATCAACGATACGCCCCGTGACCTCATCACCTACACCCCACACACGCGGCAAGGCTGAGACCATGGCTCAGAGGTTTTGTTTCCGTGGATTCACTGGCTTAACCATGAGGCTAAACTGAGTTTCAGCCATCGCTTCTTGGCAAAGATCAGTAGGTAGAGTGACAGCGGCATCATCGATTCCCAAATTGATGCTTTGCATTTGCTTCCTTATGAAATCAGACATGGTGAGTGATGGAGAAAGGGGGATTTTGTAATTGGGAATCTGGAAGGAGATATGAGAAGCCCTATCGGCCTTAAATACACCATCGAGGGTAGCGGTTGAAGAGCCAGTAACCGTCTTCGTAACTTCCCTGGTCAGAATAACCGCCTGTAACCGGCGAATAACGCTCTCCGGGGAGAGAGATCGGAAGAAACCATCAGGGAGAACTGTTTCACCCCAAAAATTGCATTGTTCCATTTTTCTTTCTTTACACATGGTGCGTTCTGTATGCACCCATTTTGTCGTAATTTATTATTATTATCTTTTTATTTATTCCAAAGTTATATTAAATATCTAATCAAATAACCCTCTTTTAAATTTACGTATTTTATCAAAAAAAGAAGAAATTTATTTCAAAACTTTTAAATATTAAAATAAGCGTTCAATATTTAATATTTTTTTTATTCCGTATCGCATGTGTGATTGTTACCATTTAAATATCATCTCGCACTATTTATTTCGCACAAAACATACTTACTCGCACTATATATTTTTTACGTATAAACCGCTCTCAAATTGTCCCGCACCATCTAGATTTTCCATCCCGCACTGTATGTCCCGCTGTTACCATTCTGAACCTCAGAAACTTTTCATGTCCGCACAGGGTGCGGGCCGATTAGCTAGTAAGTATTAAAAGAGAAGTAGAAATCTTACGTGTCATCGTCTGATTAAGTTTCGGTGACGTGCCGTTTTCTGAGCTTCCCGCAGAAATTTTTCGCTAATTTTTCGGAAATTTAAAAAATAAAAATAAAATTACGTGTCACTATCTTATCCCTCAGTGGTTCTAGACAACCCTCTTTCACCGTTGGATTTATTTTCCAGCTTTTTTGGTCGATTTATGCCTCCGTTAACCTTCTCCAAAATCCATATTTACTCTTTCATGCCATTGATAACTCTAAACCCTAATATATTGTTTTCCTATATAATATCATGTTCCTCTCTAATACAAAGCATACATCTGCCATTTATCAGAACGAAGAACCCTAATTCATTGATGACTGGTGAGCAGTTTGTTTATGTCCAATCTAGCAATATCATTGGTTTGGTTATAGTCTTCTACGAAATTGTTTATGTTTTTTTTATGGCATATGGGCGATATGTGTTTTCTCTCTCGGATAATCGGTGATTGCATGTTCTTCTCGAGTATGTGTGCAATCCTTTGTATTTGGCGTGGGTTGCTACACCTCCTAGATCACCTATCAACTCTCGATATAGTATGTCTCCGAGTATACCAAGTTGGTTAACGTCTAGCAAAGAGAAGTAAGTTTCGGTCTTTGTTTGATATTGTGATTGATGTAAATGCCTTTTCTTTTCATAATTAGACTACTAATATCCTAATGCACAATATGTAATTTACTATGCCGTAGAATGCAGGAGAATCCCTGCTCTAACTATGTTAATATATGAGTTAATATATGAACTCCAATTTCGGGAAAGTACTTGGGGCTGAGAACCAGTCGGAGATTTTTCCTGATTTCTATCTACATTATTTTTTTCTTCCTTTTGTAGGACGCCTAGCTAGCCACTCTCCCCGCAGGTCTATTAGCTCCTGCAGTCGAAGTTACTCATATGATCGTAGCAGATCCAATCTCCAAGCTATCGGAGGAGAAGAAGATCATCATACTCACCTTACTATAGCCAAGGCAAATCTTACTCTCATTCCAGATCTCCTTCACCTGATAGTCGTCATTACAAGAGAGGCAATAAATCATACACACCTTACTACGGGCAGGGCCACAGGTCTAGGTCCTACTCACCTTACTGTAGAGCACGAGAAAGATCAGACTCACCTTTTTTCCGAGGGAAAGACAGATCCTACTCACCTCGCTACCGAAGGAGAGACGGGTCTTACTCGCTTTACTACCGAGGGAGAGATGGGTCTTACTCACCTTACTACCGAGGGAGAGACATGTCTTTTTCTCCTAATAGTCCTTACTACAGAAGGTATGGCAGGTTATCATATAAAGGGGTGATTTGCAAGTTCAGAATGTTTTCAGTAACTGAAAATATAATTGTAAACTGAAATACAGGTCTTTGCTGAGAAGCATAAGCCATGGCAGGAGAAGCAAATCCCGAGGAAGGGAAGGAAAGAGAGCATAAGCAAATCTCACATACAGGAGAGTCAATCTTCGATGAGCCATTCAAGGAGTGCAAGATCAAGCACCTCCAGATCAGCCAGTCCATAATAGTTTTCTAGGAATTTACTTATAGGCCTTGAGTGTTAAAAGCGGGAGACGTTAAACGCATATGCTGGATGAAATACTGTCACCCTTCAACTTTAGTAAACGACCATTTTTCTTTAATAATTAAATATAACTAAAGGTAATGTCAACATATGTGCTATTTCAAATACAAAGGAAAAATAATAGAACGCACATCCACCATAATATAAGTTTTTTATTTTTATTTTTTGTCACTATATGTTTTATATTGTATTACTTATTTTTAATTTATAGTAATTATTTATCTAAAAATAACATGATATTATCTTTTATTTAACATCACCACACAACTATTTTAATTGTATCTTGTAATTTATCTAATAACATATAAGCTTTAATAATATAAAACTTTATATGATTTGTTGTTTATTTTAAATGAATGTTTTTACGTTGATTGCGTTTTCTCAAATTTATGTATGTATACATATGATATATATAGGCTTAGACGTTCGGTTCTTGGATTATATTTTATTTGGTTTTTTCGGTTTTTGGGTTTTTTTGTTTTCAAAAATTGGAACCACTCAGTTCTCGAAACTTGGAACCATTGGATTCCAAAAGTATTTCGGTTCAGTTTTGTTTCGGTTTTGGTTTGGTTCGGCTCGTGTTCGGTTCCGTTTGAATTATGTAACAATTCAAGTATTATTGTTCAAATATGTTTGAGGTTTTCGATTATTTTTGAGTATTTTCGGATATACTTAGGTATATTTGAATATTTTTAAGTATTTAGATATTTAAAGGTAAATTCGAAATTTCTAAGGATCTTTTGTTTACTTATTTTTTTAACATGGGGTCATGCCATGTAAAAGCCAAGAACTTTATGTTTATCCCGTGTGTGTGTTGTGAGTAATAAATGTTCTATAACATAAATTAATAAAATTTTCTATTTTGTTTTTGCTTATTTAGTTTTTTTTGGGTTTTCCACACATGATCTTATCGTCTCATTATTTTAATCAGGATTTATATCTTCTCATTATACAACATATGCTTTCGTACATGTTTGAGTGTATAAATAGCACAAACATACCGAACGATTTTTTTATATAAACAAGTACAAGTATTACGGTCTAAACTTTCGTTTTTATAAATTTTTGGTTAAAATTCTCTATGTCCGTGCACCCGCACGGGACAACACTTAGTCTATACTACTAAATGAGAAATACATAGACCTTTTATATGTGATTTTGAATTGAATAGTGAGTTCACTATTCATGGCCGGAGTGACCACCTGTGGAACACATTGAAGCAGGTCGGAGGAGGGGTCTGGACTGATGGAAGTAAATAGTGTTGTGAAATACTTTTCTGCCTCAATGGCGATATCAACATCACCGGTTAACACTTGACCGTCATCGTTTTTAATGAAAGTGATCCGGTTTCTTGCTCTCCGGTTTTTAGTGACAGCATGAAAGAAACGTGTGTTGCGGTCTCCATACTTCAGCCAGGATGATCGACTTTTTTGATCAAAAAGCTCCTCAGCTTTATACGCTTGGCCAAGCTCAATACGCAACTGGCGGAGTGTCTCAGGGGATGTAAGCGGTTGTCGTGTCAACAGATCTATCTGACTACGAAGCTCTGCTATTCGTTGCCGGGAATTCATGTGCTTGCGGTGTCTCCAAGACGATATGACTGTGCGACAGTTGCGGATTCGGGCTCCAATCCGAGCCGACGTTTGTCTCATCCACCCCTGCGTAACAACATCTTTAAACTCAGGCTCCTTTGTGAGTCGATAATCGAACCGAAATTGCCTACGCCCACTATCAACCTTATCCCGCATCTTGATGATCACCGGCCGATGATCCGACTCCACTAAATCCAAAAACTCTATTTCGGAATAAGGATAAAGAGCTAGCCATTCTTTGTTAGCCATGACCCGATCTAAACAACATTGAACCGTATGGTTTCTTCGCTTTCCCACCCACGAAAATCGGTTTCCAGTAAACCGCAAATCCGATAAACCGCATACTTGAACCATTGTCTGAAAATCAACAAAACTCCAAGGTTCACGATCCCGTCCTCCAATTTTCTCCGTTGTATTAAGGATCTCATTGAAATCACCACAAAGTATCCACGGTGCTTTCCTTTGTATGGAGATTCGTTGTAACTCCTCCCATAATATATGTCTTAATTCGCGTTTTGGGTTGCCATATACAAAAGAGAAATAGAAATCCACACCATCTTTATTCACAGAACAATCAAACATACGATGAGTCATAGACAGACACGTAATGGATACAGATTCATTCCATAGCAAAGCAAGACCCCCACCCCCCTAACTGACGCAATACAACGTACATATTCATACCCAACTTGTACAGCGACGTCCCTAACAACATCATCGGGATTCTTCGTCTCGATGAGAAAGAGTATGTCCGGAGCGAAGGATTTCTTCAACTCCTTAAGGTGTCGAACTACCGGGAACTCTTTCAAACCCCGGCAGTTCCAAAACGCTGTATTCATTCCTCCGTCGGTGGCTTCTGGCCCACCGTACCATCACTGTTTGGTTTTGGTTGATTCTCGCTCACATTCGGGCCACTGGAAGAACTCGCGCCTGGAGTAGTTGGGTACCAACCGCGGATCTCTCGAGCCTCAGCATGAGAGCGACGCCTTTTCAGAAAGCTCTCCTGAAGTTCATCAGCCTGGACCACATGGTGAAGATCCCAGTAACCTGCAGGAAGAGAATTGACCGGAGAATATACCTTGCGCTTTTTAGAGGCAGAAGAAGCATCCGGCGGAGCAGGGGCTTCAGGTTCATATGGAATCTCCTGAGGATTCTCAGCAGCTTCCTGGTTTGGGTCCTCTGGTGCGTGATCATGGCCAGAATCATCATCTCCGTCATCATCACTCGGTGCAGGTGGGGATCCCTGGGTCATCGGGCAGTCCACAGAAGCGTGGGAGAGCATCCCACATGTCCCACAAAAGTTTCTTATCTTCTCAAATTGGAAGTGGAGAGTCACCACTTCATCACCGAACTGGAAGACACGGCGAGTACGTATCGGCTCATCCAGATTCCAGCAGAGACGCACGCGGACAAAATTAGCCCAGTTAGCCCCTGCTCCATCGAAATCTGTCTCCATATAATCGCCAATCTCAGCGCCAATATGCAGGACCATGGCCAGAGTGAGGAACTGAAGTGGGATTCCCCTGATTTGGACCTAGAGCGGGATAAATTTGAGGATTTCATTAGAGAAATCAGGAGTCCACCGCTCCATAGAAACGAGCCAATCATTGAAACACCATGGACCACGCCGTATCACCGAGAGCATCGTCTCCTCAGACTCGAAAACAAACTGAAGCTTGTTGTTTTCCAAAATCCGGCCGACCACTTCATCATTCACTCCCCAAATCCTGGGCAGAGCCGTCATCATTGAGCGCAGCGGCTGCTTGCGTGGGTTAACGGGTTTGACGATTAGACTGAACCGATTGTGATCCGCCGCTTCCGCGACAAGGTTGAGGGGAACCGAGACCACCGGATCTGAACTGCCCAAATCGATGTTCTTCATCTTGTTTCGAAGGTTGGTAGACATGAGTAGAAGAAAGAGAGGGAGTTGGATTGAAGTTTGTGAACGCTGGATCTGAGAGTTTCTCGCGATAAATAGTGTTAGGGTTCCGGCGGTTACCAATTTGGTAACTACCGTGCGCATAACCGTCGGTGAAGTAACCGCCATGGGAGCGGTTGAGACAGGAGAAACCGCCAGAAGAAAAGAGTTTGCATGTCCGATCGATGACTGTCGGCAACGGTGGATCTCCGGCGAGATAACGCAGGCGGCGATGAAGTCCAAAAGTCGCGTAAGAAATCGCATTTTTTCGCATCCTGAGATAACAAGTATTAGATTGCATTTTAACGATATAATTAGGTTATATATGAATTTATGATAATCTTTTAATATTATATTTTAATGGCTAATAAAGTTACATATATTAATAAAGTTATATATTTAATTAAGTTAATGTCAAATTTTACATGTCATCATTTCTTCACTATCATATCATCTTTTTTTAGTTTATCCATGTCATCATTTTTGTTCAACAGAAGTAAAACAAAAGTGACTTCCCATTTAATACTAGTATAGATCAACTAATGAATTTATTACCGTTGCGTTTAATTAACAGATACACTTAAGAACCTTTCCGACCATAACTAATAATATTTTGCGTTTACGAAATACCGTTAAGATTTAGTTTGGGCTATGCGTGCAATAATTCATTATTTTTGTTTATTTTTAAATTATAATATTATATTATATATAAACCAAGAAGTGACCAGCAAACGAACCAGGCGAATATAGTAACAACAATAACGGTATAGCGAGATCCATCTGGAAAATTATTTTCGACCTCTTTGCAATAAATAACGACTTTCGTGTTTACCAAGAAAGCATGACTGGAGAACTCGTGAATGAATGAATCTGAGACGTGTTTAGTGAGCTCCACGGAGGTGGATGAACGAGCCCGTGCAGTAGAGTCTGGTTAGAGAGAGAACCAAGACACTGTAGAACTCGGCGGAATCAGCCTTGACCGGAACAGGTCGTCTCATACCGCGTTAATTGAGTTACTCCAGTCGTGGAGCCCAAAGTCACCTTACAAATTAAGTTTTTGAAATACCAAAAAGTTTTTTAAAGTTGTAAAACATTAATTTATAATAAATTTTGCTATCTATATAAATTAATTTAAAATCACAAAAATACTAAAAGAAGGATTATCAGCTCGATAAATGTATTAAATAAATTATTGAATATTAATTTATAAGATTATATTGTGAATGGACGTATACGTGTCAAAGATCTCATGAAAATCAACGGCTGAGATTGATTGTCTATATAGAATGGAATCTTCTACTGTCCACTCGATACACATCTGAGATTTAAAAAAACCGATTATATAGCAACTTTCGTTACATTATAGAGTTATTATATTTATCTATCCACAAATATTACATTCCCCTTGAGACGGTAACAACAAAATTATTTCCTTCTCTTCTCTGTCTGCCATGGCGAATCTGACCTTAGAGCTCAACATCTACTCTGCAAAAGATCTGGAGAATGTCAATATCATCACCAAGATGGACGTATACGCCGTCGTTTCGATCAACGGCGATGATTCCCTGAAGGATCAAAAGGAGAAAACTCCCGTCGACCGAACCGGAGGATCAGAGCATACTTGGAATCACACCGTCAAGTTTTCCGTCAATCAGAGGTTAGCCCGTGAAGGGCGTTTGACACTCGTCGTGAAATTGGTCTGCGATCGGATCTTCGGCGGCAAAGATCTCGGAGAAGTTCAAGTCCCTGTTCTTGAGCTTCTCAATTCATCGCCGTCGTTTAACGGTGACGGTAACGGCCTGGGGATGAGATTCGTGACGTATCAGGTGAGAACTCCGTCTGGGAAGGGCCAAGGTTCGTTGACTTTCTCGTACCGGTTCGACACGCCATCGTTTAAACCGGATCTACCGTCATTACCGGTTTATTCGAATCCCATTGATACACCGTCGACGACCTATACTCCGCCGTCTGAAACAAGTTTCTATCCACCACCACCGTCGATTGTATATCCGCCGTCGTCTGAGCCGCAAGGGTATTCTCCACCGCCATTCCCGTATCCTTACCCGCATCAAGACGATTCTCCTTATCCGGAAACGCCAATCACCGCTTACCCTCCGTCTTCCTCCGGCTCAAATTTGTATCCTCCGCCGCATCGTCCCAATGTGTATCCGCCGCAACATCCCAACGTATATCCGCCGCATCCTGGTCATTCGTACCACCAATTGCAACCGTCACAGTCGTTTCACGGGTATGCGCCACCATGTCCAACGAATCAGCATGGATACTGTTATCCGCCGCCGCCTCCGTCACCGGGATATGATTACGGTCGTCCGCCGCCGCAACAGCCGCCGAAGAAGAATAAACCAGGGGTTGGACTTGGAATGGGAGCTGGGCTTCTTGGAGGAGCATTGGGGGGGCTTTTACTCGGCGATCTAGTCTCCGACATTGGTTTTGATTTTTGATTTCCTTTGTTTTTACTCTTTGACTCTTCAAATTTTTTCTTTTAACTTCTGAAGATTGAAAGTTTTTAATTGTTTTTTTATATTGTCCATAATTTCAATTGCCTGACTGTTTCTCACTTTCTTGTGAGGTGGAACATGTCTTCTGTGTGATAGAGAGATGCCTAGATTATAACGTTAGGATATTCCCTTTGATTAACAAAAAAAATACATCTGCAAGTTTGCTTACCATCAATGTTATATATGTGTGAATGAATGATTTCGATGTGTTTATTTTAGCAAATTTGATATTATTGTTTCAGTAGGATTGGTATAGATTTTTTATAACATTGATTGAACTAAAATAACAACATTATTTATATTTTAATTTTAATTCTATTATAAATAATGATTAATCGGACGCTATATGTAATCCATACGATGGATGAACAACTTCATAAACGATTCTACGATGCACACTAGACCAAAAAGCTTCCACAAGATCGGTATAATTATCAAGACCAAAATCAAAATCATTTTAATAAGGTCGATATAGTTTTTAAGACCAAAAACAAAATTCTAGTAATTGTTGAAAGTAGATGTTCGGGGTGGGAAAAATATCCGAACCCGAAGAACCGAGCCGAACCCGATCCGAAAAAGTAGCACCTCATCCAAACCGATATTAGTAAAAAAAATCTGAATGGATCCTAAACTTCAATACCCGAAAAACCGAATCCGAACCCGACCCGAACCAAATTATTTCGAGTACCCGAAATATCTGAACTATAATTATATATTTAAATATATTAGTTATTTTTAGATCTAGTATCCAAAATAAATCATGAAGTACATAAAATTTTCGAAATATCTAGAAAAAATAGCCAAAATATATGAATTACCTAAAAATATCGAAAATAGTTAAAAGTATTTGAATAATAGCTAAAAATACTAAGAAATACCATAAAACCTTGAAATATATATCGTTTTCGTATCGAAATAACCGAGTCAAATCAATTTTCATGTTAATTTAGGTACTTGATCATACATTATTCAATTTTTTATGTTGTATATTATTATTATTTTTAGATTTTTGAGGCATTTTAGTTAGATTAGAATTTTCAAAATTTTTAATGTAACTCGAACCGAACCCGATAGGATCCGAACCAAACTGAAATTTGTAAATACCCGAATGGGTCTTAAACTTCAAAATCCCAAAACCCGAAATCCGAATAAATCCGAACGGATACCCGAATGCCCATCCTTAGTAGATGTAACATCAATATCCCGCCCCGAAAGGAAATCAAAAGGGAAAAAGGTCACCTTCATCTCATTCCTCCTATTTAAAGGTAAGCAGAGACCCTCGAAAAACGCATCTGAAACCGCAAAACGAAGCTCTGCAGGAATCCCGAGAGAAACTCGAAAGCCATAGCCGTCGAGATCTCCCAAAGACCCGAGCCGTATCACCTTCTTTCTCTCCCTCTCTAAGAGTCATTTCTCTTTTTCCCAACCACCGCCGCCGTTTCCAAGCCTTTCTATTGCATTGCGTTGCACCATCGCCTGAGCCCCTTCATGCATCGTCATCTCTTCCACCTCTCTCAGATCTCGTGCATGCGCCGTCTTTCTCCCTCTTGGATCGCGAGTCACTGATCGTGGACCCCGAGACTCGTCGCCTTCCTCCTCCTCGTGAATCGCCGCTACACTCCTCGATCGTCGCGCCACCCGTAGCCCTTTGTTCTGATCCGACCGCGCTGATAGTCGATCCTTGTGCCCGAGAGCCATTGTCAATCGTCGTTGCTCCTTCGTTCGCTTATCGCCGTCAACCATCAAATTGAGAGCCCCCGAGGAGATCCTCTCGGCTTTTCGTTCCGAGCAGCCGTCTCTGTGAGTTCGCGGAAGGTTTCCCTAGATTTCGTCTTCGTTAGTTTTCGAGAAGGTAATCACAAGCCGTGAAATTACCTTTTTGCTATTGGTTTCCATTTTTGGCAAGTTCCTAAATTTGGAAAGTTTCTATTTTGGGAAGGTTTCCTGATTTAGTAGTTTCCTTTTCTGGAAGTTTTCATTTATGGCAGGTTTCCATAAATGGAAAGCTCCCTTTTAGGAAATGTTCCTGTTAAAGGTCTAACCCGATTTCTTTCATGGTTTGGGTCCCGAAGGTCTTCAGTAAGTACGTTAAATCTTCAACATTCAGTTCAATATGCATCTTAAAGCTAAGGTGAGGACCTAAACTCATAGCTATTCCCCCGTCTGATCGGGTTAATGACTCTTTTCTCCGATAGAATAGGCTTATAGCGTCTTGTTTGATAGTTCTGTTTGAGTGTCGAGTTAGTCATCTGATGTTGGTGAAATGCTTTGGTCTAGGTTATTGTAGTGTTTAAGATGTTGCTTGAGGTTGTTCTGGTGGTTAGAGGAAGATAAATGTGTCGTCCCTGGAAGTGTGAAAGGAAGCCCTGGGGACCATGAATGTGGCGTTCTTGGATGTTGTGTGTGACGTTTGTGGTACATTAGGTGACTTTTTTGGTATTAAGTCTGTTGTATTGTACGAAGTTTCTAAATCTTTTAGGAGGTGTTGCGTGTTTAGCAACTCACCCCCTCGTTGAGTGGTTCCCCTGTCATTCACCCCTCTCTTCATGTCTCTCCCCTTTTTTGTCTTTTCATGTGAGTAGAATGAATAGGCTGGAAGGCGATGGAAGGAATGATGTTCTTTTTGGACGACGAGTTTATTTTAGTAAGTTTGCAATGCTATTGAGACATGATTTGATTTGATTCTGGTTTTCTCGATGGATGGATTTAGACTCGATTCCGGTTTAGTTCGGTTCAAACATGAATTGTTTGGCTTAGTCGAAATTTCTAGTTTAATTAAGTTGATTTATTGCTCTCAGGTTGTTGAGTGTTGTGGTTTGAGGCTAACACACATAGGACCCTCGCGAGAGGGAGAACTGAGTGTTACAGTAGATTTCAAATTGTGTGTATTTCGAAACTAAGTGGAAAGAAAAACATGTGGTAGGAAAATCTAGTTAAGATGAAACAACTTTGGGAAACACAACTAAGTTGAGAATCTTGTTATATAAAGCTGAAAGCATTCGACTTGAACACAATAGGTATGCATAATTGTAATTTACGAGATGTCAAAATGTGTCATTGTTAGTTTAGATCGTGACACGTGTCAGTGTAGAAACAAAAATTAATAAAAATTTCTTACTTTTTATAGAAGATAAATTAATAAAAATGGAAAACATTAGCTTATTTTAAAATCGTATTTTATAATTAAAAATTGAATAAGAGAAAAACTGTAAAAGCATAAAATAAATTAAAATACACATAAGATTTATAATGTATAACATTAAAAAAATACTAATATAATATACTTTTCATAATATATTTTTATAAAGTTGATTTTAAGTTTTAAATTTTGCACATTTTAATATTTTACACTCAATTTATTATAAAATGATTAAACATTTAATATGATATTTTAGGAATAATTAAGGCTAAAAATATTTTATAAAAATGATTGAAATTTATTCACGTAATATGATATATTTATATATATAATTTATTTAAGAACACTCTCTTCATTCACATATATTGTTTCTTATAGTTTTTTCGTTATTTGATTCAATTTAAGATTTTTTGTGCATGATGTACAAAAGACAATTTGATTCAAGTAAACGTAGATTTTTAATCTATAATTAATTTATACGAGCGATAATTATACGTGTTACTTAAAAATTGATTATAATCTTGAAATTAGTTATACAAAAAATAATTATGCATGCTATTAATTTTAAAATTTAAATATTTTATTTTTATTCGCATGATACGCGAATCCTTATTTAGTTTATTATATAAGAGAAACAAACGAAGGTGAGTGCAAGAGGAAAAAAACACAAAATTCTTTAAACATGAACCTATTTCAAACTTGTTTATTCGAGGTCATAATTTTTCTCTCTCTATGTTTTCTCTACAATTTTCTCTCTCTATGTGTTCTGTAAGTTTTCTCTACAATTTTCTCTTTTTAATGTTCAAATCAATAACGTCATTTTTTTTGCGATAGCTAACCCTCTACGTATAGATAGGAGTGGAGGTCCTTGGATGCTATAGAAATGACATCACCTTACATGCTTCATGTTTCGAGTTGTAATTGGTTAGCACATTTTTCCGGCTTTAATCGATGTCTACAAACTGAGTCATTCGTACCTCCATACTCATCTGGTTCGAGTTTGATACCTAATCGTAACATATTTATCTACTCTTCCTTTATACCTCGATGTCTCTCTCTAGCTTTGTCAGGTCATATTACCCAACGGTTATAAGTGCTACTATGGAAGATTTTAAAGTTGTTTTTGCAAATCATTATGCGATAGTTCTCTATGTTTTGTTTTCAATTGCACGATTTCGGAAATCATTTTCCAGGAAACTCATTCATCTTGGCCCTACTCTAGCACAAGCACACTTAACAGTGGAATTCTCTCTAAATATGTGACCGACAAGATTTTTTTTCTCCGAACCCGTCTTATTAAGTAGGTAACGATAAGGAACCAAAGTGCTTACATGGATAGAAAAGGTGTCGCGTAGTCTTTCTTTTTTGGCAAGGTTATCGGCTACATAATTAAAGGATCGAGAAATATAGAAGATATTAAAATTTTGGAACGAACCCTTTAACCTAGAAAATTAATCAAGTTCGACCGCAAAGGAAGGCTATTCCGATGGGGTTATGACCATTGTGATCAACTGCAGACAATTTGTAGCAAAAGCAACCTCCGTTGTTGCTAAAGAACTCAAAATCTCCTTTGCTCACAACAGTGCTTCTAACTCTGTATGCACATGTGAAAAAGTATTGCGAATACTTCTAAATCCATTTTTAGTGGTATGTCGTTTTCTACTAGGTACCATCCGAAGCCACAAGAGGTGTCGCAAGAGCTCCAAGAGCCATCGATGAAGCAAACCAAGTCGGTTGGGGGGGGGGGGCTATCCCTTGTGGGGTCAATGGGGGACCGCATTCCATTTGCTCACCGGGTTCCTTGGGTGAGTTAGCTTTCAACCATGCATTAGCTTCTTGGAAAGCATGGAGCATGATGTCTTGGGCATCTTCTCTCTCAGTACCAAAGATGATCGCATTTCTAGCCTTCCAAATAAACCATATAATCCAAGGGAAAATCATCAGCGAATCCTTGTTAACCCCTATTTTCTTGGCCTTCCAAAATAGATAAACAAAGTTACTGTATACATAAGTCCGCAGAAATAGGGTTGGGGCTGATGGAATGGGAGCTAAAGCCCAGACTTGGTGCACGGGTGGACATTTGACTAATACATGGTTAATAGTTTCTTCCTCCGTGCCACAAATGGGGCAAGATGCCTCAACTCCTAAATGTCTGGAGAAAATTCGTTTGCATGTAGCTAGACAACCAGATAAACTTTGCCACATAAAGTGCTTGAGTTTTCGTGTGGTTTTAAGCTTCCATGCTTATGCAGCCAATGTATCCACTGAGGGTCCCTAAACAGGGGGGGTCACAAGCAAGGCGAGAGAACTCTCTCGTGGCCCAATATCATGAGCGAATGGTGTAATTCCCGGATTTTGTGTTGGGCCAGCTGTAATTGTCACTTAGATAATTCTTTGATGGACGAATGCTCAAAATTCAAGGGATCTCCTCTATGATAAACAACTCTCGGAGGCGATCCTCTTTCCAAAATTTAGTAGACTCATTGATCAAATCAATGACATAAAGGTGGGGATCTCATTCCTGGGATACACCCTCCGAGTTTGTTGTTGGAATATCGGGAATTTAGGGTTAGTTCTAAACTTTGGTGGTCATTCCAGACCCAATTGTTTTTCAAAGACCTGAACACAGCAGAGTTTTTGCAACCATAATGCTTCTCCAACTGTATGATAATCGATTCGAGGACTAGACCTCCAGGGGGTTTCAATATCTAAAATAGCAACCTCTGAGAACCCTTCTTATAAGGAATTTGGGAATTTGATGAGACACCTCAATTTTTTGGCCAGCAGAGCCAAGTTGAACTCCTCAAAAGTCCTGAAGCCTAACCCTCCCTTTAAAAGTAGAGTACATAGTTGTTCCCATGATTTCCAGTGAATGCCATGTCTATCCGCTTTAGAGCTCCACCAAAATCTAGCTATTTTACTGCTTAACTTGATGCATATCATTTTTGGAAGGAGGAAGCAGGACATTACATAAGTCGGGAGTGCTTGGGTCACTAATGTTTATCAATACTTCCTTCCCACATTTGGAGATAAATTTTGCAGACCACGAGTTAATTCTCGATTGGAGACGGTCTCTAACAAAGGCAAAAACTTGGGATTTTGAACCATGGATCTTCTCAGGGAGACCGAGATAGGCTCCCATACCACCTTCTTGCTGTATTCCCAAGATCGTCCTTATCTTCGTTCTTTCTGCAGCGAGAATATCATATCCAAACAATACATATGATTTTGTTAGGGCTTATCAATTGGCTTGATGCTTCACCATATTGTCGGATAAGTCAATGATCTCTTTTCCTTGGGATTCAGTAGTTTTACAAAAGAAGAGGCTATCGTCTGCAAAAAGACAGTGGGAGGTTGGGGGACTTGCCCGATATATCTGAAGGCCCTGAATCCTCCCATACCATTCAACATCGCAGAGTTGTGCAATAAGCGCTTCTATGCAGATGATAATAGATAAGAAGAGATCGGGTCTCCCTAGCGTATCACGCGAGTTGGAGATATCTTCCCTTTAGGGGCTCCATTAAGAAGTATCCTATACGATACTGATGAGATGCATAACATTATCCACCTACCTGTTTGGGCGAGAATCCTATTTTGAGCATTAAGGCCTCAAGGAATTTTCATTCTACCCTATCAAAAGCTTTGCTCATATCCGTTTTGATTGCTATAAACTTTTTCTGACAAGCTGGATTGAATCTTAGGGCATGGAAATTCTCCTCAACGATCAAGATATTATCCGTAATAATTCTTCCCGCAACAAAGGCGGATTGCATTTCAGATATAAGGCTCGGAAGGGTCCTCTTTAGTCTGAGACTAAGAATCTTCAAGATCACTTTGTAACTAACATTACAAAGACTGATGGGTCTGAATCCAGACATCTCACGAGGTCGATCAGATTTGGGAATGAGAAAAATGTTGGTCTCATTTAATTCTTTCTCAAAATACCATTGGCATGGAAGGCCTTGACTAGTTCAATGAGATCTTGACTAGTAAGACTGATAAAACAATGTTGTCATACCGTCCGGTCCAGGTGCTTTCTCGAGGCCTATATAGAACAAAGCTCTTATTACTTCATCCTTAGAAAATTCTCGAGTGAGACTAGCATTCATATCTTATGTAACTGAGACGGGTATGTCCCTAGGGACTCTCTCAAAGTTGCTTAGTTTCGTGGACTAGAAAAGAGAATTGAAATAGTCCTCGACTAGTCCTTCAATGCCCACCCCATTGTCAATCCATTCTCCATCTTGATTAAGTAACCCTATGATTCTATTATGAGCTCTTCTTTGTTTTGTCGAGGCAAAGAAGAATTTAGTGTTCATATCATCCTATTTTAACCAATTGGCCCTATTTTTTTGCTTCCAGTAGAGTTCCTCCTCCAAATAAGCTAACCCGAGTTTCTTTCTTAATTCCACGATAGTTTCTAAGTCGACATTCTCGTCTGGTTAGGCTTTATTGATCCTATCTCTCGTCTACAGCCTTGAATAGATTTTGAAAAGTCGCCTTGTCTGTTTAGCCGGGTAGGGTTCCAGCCGCGATTAATAGCGTCTAGTAATCCTGGTTTACCTAATCAATGCTTATCAAACTTAAAGTTCTTCCCAAAGCATTGGGGAAAGTTTTGAACTGTGGTAAGAAGCGGCCTATCTGATCTCCACATTTTAAATATTCCACGTATGTATGGGAAAAGATTTGATGCTAATCTTCATTGCCCATGGTTCTATCCAGCCGACATCTAATCATACCATTTCTACGACGCCCTGCCTATGACATTAGATTTCCTTTGTAGGGGATATCGATAAAACCATAACATTGTATCATGTCTCGAAAAGGGAGGAATGATGCCTCTTATATGAGTTTACCACCTTATTTTTCATGGTTTCCAGTAATCTCGTTGAAATCTCCAATGGTGAACCAAGCACCAAACCTAGTTGTAGAGATTCAGGTTAATCTTTCCCAAACATTTCCTCGATATTCAATCACCGGATCTCCATAGACGAATGATAGAAAAACACGATTCCCATCAATGATGGTCTCAATATCCACAATTCGATTGGACGTGCATAATACTTGGACAGGGAAATCTTTCGAGTAAAGTAAAGTCAATCCCCCGCTTAAGCCTTCAAGATCAACAATAATAAGATTGTCAAAACCTAAGGAAACTTGCAGGTCCTGCAAAACATTCCGATTGTTTTTAATTTCTGAAAGAAACACTTAAGTCTTGACAAGTGTAGAGCACAAAAATTCTAGAATCAGTCTCTCAAACGAGAGAATGCTCTCATCTTTTCTCATTTCTCTTTCTTACTTTATCAATTTTTTATTTAGAGAGCATGAATGAGAGACCCCCAATGCGCATGCTCTAAGCACTTTGGACTAGATCTTCTTTCTCCTCTGTGAGTTAATCTTGAGCCTACGATGCAAGGAAGGTGAGATAACTCAAATTCAGACAGCTTTAGTTACGGAGATTTTTCCTAACGCAGATCCGGAAGAAGCTTGGGAGGATTTATGCCTCATGAGAGATTTGACCGCGAGCTGTTGTTGATGGAGGTGTGGTGATGAGTGAGAGATAGATCTTGTTGTGGTCTCACTCAGAGTCGTTGGAGGGAAGCGATACAGTTTGTCGTGCTGAGCTTGAGGTTTCAAGGTCATCGGGTCCTGTAGAAAGATCCATAGCTGGCAGATCTGGTAGAACATAATCAGATTCGGACCTCTCGGCGCGGATGAGAGCTTCTCGGCGAAAATCTAGCAGAAGGTGAGACTCTAGAGGAGCGTATTGCGGTTGAAAGAGGATTCGAGACTGAGACGACGACGGGAGCAAGGGCAGATGTTCATTTTCGTCGGATTGGCTTGTTAAGCTTGGGAACGACGGGCTTCCTCAAGCTTTGGTCATGGAAGATTTTGAAACTCTTAAACGTGTGTTTGTTGTTAACGATAATATACAATTAGACTTGTTGAATTGTTATTTTAGCGAAGAGACTATAAAGTAGCTAGACTTATTCAAATTACGTCAACTAATTTAGCGAAAAGACTATATTATACATGTGACCGTCAAGATAAATACATTTTAATAGTATACATAACCGAACCAATTTTTTAAAATTATTTTCATACATTACTAGCCTCTATAAACCGGTGTATGACAAGAACACGAGAGTTTTTTTTTGCATAAATCAAATCAAATCCACCCCGAACCAAACTAAAGTAAAGTCAAATCGAAATAATTTTCAGCTAGAATTGTATTAAATAAAACTGAACTAACGAGCCAAACCAACCCAAATCAAATTCACAAAAAAAAAAGCAGAATTGCCCACCCTTAAATTTAAAGCCACAATAAGCCAACCATTTTTCATACAAGACATGAAGTTTATAACAGTGAGCACATTTTCTGCGTGGATATGGGCTACTTAAGTAGGTTTAATTCAGAAATCAAATCTTGTTGAGTTATTGGTATTTGGGTTTTTCTTGATTTCATTTGTCTGCATATACTTTTTTAGTTCTCCCCCTAATCAGAAGATAACACTCGATTATTTTTATCAAGCTATATAAAAAAAAAGACTAGCATAGGCTGGCAAAGAGTGTACAAATGACAAATAATACTCCATAAAAAAAAAGTAAAAACCCTGCAAACTAATTCTTAGTGCGTAAAATAATTGGTTGATTTAGACAACTTTTAAACTTCACATTTGTGTTTTTCCTTGGTGAAATTGTGGGAAGAGAGCATCATTGCCACCACTATTCTCTTCTCTATCTTTCTTTCTCTTTTCATGATACGACATTCATTTCACGAGTTGTTTTGTTCCTCTTTTCTCTCTCCAGTCGGCTACTTTTAATTAGATGCTTTCTTATTATTAAATCACAGCCGTTGTATTTTCCAATAGTTATTCACTTCTACGGTTGTGATCAAAGGCCAAAACTTAAACTTTATCGTACGAACTAAAAATCTTTTGCAAGTGCAACATGTGTCCACTGTCTACTTTGTCTGCGCGGATCTAGATTTGTCTTTTTTAAATTTAATTATTAATTTTATTTTCACCTTTTACTTGGATGTATTTTCACTTCGAACCATTGATGGTGAGATAAAGAAATGCGGTTTAGTTAAACCGGAAAGGTTAACCATGGTTAAGGTTTGTCTGACAGTGAGGGAAGAAAGTCACGGAGTTGGGTAAAACGGAGACATGATATGACTAGCGGACATACTCCCTAAATTACCAAAACACCCTTCCTTACTTGACCGGAACTCTTCACCTCTCGATTTTTCTTCCTTAAGCTTTTCCGTAATATCGTTGTCGCACGTGTCAGAGAGATATATGAGTGAATTTGGTAAAAGCCTAAAACCATAAAAAGGTTGTTTAGTTTTGGTTTTTGTTTTAAAATTATTAATTAAACTAGTATTATGCCCCTGCTTTGCAGCTTTGCAGGGGCTCTTTTAAAAATTAATTGTAATTTTCATTTGAAGTCAATTGTGAAATTAATTTTCAAATGGTTTTTAAATATAAATATATATTACTCACAAAAAGTAAAGTTCTGTGAACATGTTAACGATTGATAATGATATGTGAAATTTACCAATTTTATAAGTGTTTATGTGTCTGTAATATAGATAATTGTTATATATATGACGAAGATGGTAATTGTTAAATAATAAAAATGTACCTTGTAAACTTTTATCTTCATGGTTTTTAAAAATCGTTCTTGTATCTCCAACTATTTCCAAAAGAAAACATAGAAAAAAATGTTAAAGTTGGGAAAAAATAGAAAGATAGTTACTCCGTATGATTCATAAAAATGAACGAAAAAAGGAAAGCTAATCAACAAAAAGTAAATTTAATGGTGGTTTGATTTAGAGAAATGGTGGTTTGGATTAAAGGAGTCGCCGAATGGGAGTGAAATATGGGTATAAATTTATTTTTATTGAAATTCAATTGATTTAGTTTTGTTTGATGGGAACGTGGTAAACTAAGCAGTTAAATCAGAAAAAATGAAAAAAATTATCCAATTGACATATCTTATTTTTTTTAAAAACAAAATTGTTAATGACACATGTCGCTCAGAGAATTATCAAATGACTTCTACTTTATATATATAAAGATATTAAAGATGTTTCCCTATTTTACTTCCAGCTCATAAAAAAGGGTACAGACATATAAATGTTTTTCGTTGTGGGTGTTAAAAACTTGGGAAATTATTACTATAATTTATAACCCAAAAACTACCATTTAACTTTTAGCTCTAAAAAAAGCCAAATTACATCATTTATCCCTTCAAAATTTTCTTTTTTTGTTCTTTTCTTTGTTCATGAATGTGGGAGGGGATGAAATTGTAATTCACCCCCAATATTACTTTTTTCAGTCATAAAAATTTAAATATCAATTTTTGTTGTCATTGAACAAATACACCCTTTATTTTTTTGTTATTTCTTTTTCTTATTCTATTTGTCATTATTTTTATCATTTTTATTGCTTACTCCCTTTTTACTCCGAATTCTATACAAAATTGTAATATTTTTCTACAATAATTTATTTCTAATTAAAATATTGTTAAGATAAAAATTTTCTTTCGGAAAAAATCAAATAAATAAGTTTTCCAACAATTCGAGCATTTTCTACCGTATTTTATTTTTCACTTTAACATTTTTTTCTATCTTTTTCATTGTATTTCAAAATAACAAAATTTACAATATTGTTCAAAAATAGAATATGTAATTCATAATTTTATTTTAAAATATAAACTTTTTGAGTTACACTATTTTAGAAGAACAATTTGAACAAAACTCAATCCTATTTTAAATTTATTTTGCTATGTTTTGAAATAATTTGTTTAGAAATATTTTATTTAAAAGTAAAACTCAAATGGAATTGTTCTACGTTAGAATATAAATTAGAGTGAATCATTAAAGATAATTTTAGTGTTGAAATGTATTTTTTAATTAGGCATCAAAATTTATATACTATTTTTCTAAAATGCGTTAATATTTTAATTTAAAAAGTATTTATTATTTTGTCAACAACTTATACTTGTTGAATTGTGTTTTTTAATGTATTATGATGTAATTGACATTGGAAGTATTTTGTTGTATTTTATTTTATTTTCATTAGTGAACAATGTGTTTGGAAGTATTTTGATGGATTTGATTGTAATGTGTTTTTATTGATTTCTATGTAATTTTAAATCATTCAAAATAAAAAAATATTATTCTAGAAAATAATTCATCAAATATCTTTAACAAAAAAGTAAAATATACTTTCATAATTCTAATTATCACTACTCGTTGCATCATTCCACATTTTTTCTGCTAATGCTTCTCTCCACATATTAGCAATTTCTCTCTCTTGATCTTGTGTTTGTGATATTTCTTCAATTTCTCATAATCATCTCTTACACTGTTGCTTTCTGCATTGGTAGCTTCATCGGAAACTTCAAGAGGAAATTCATTTGAACGACAAAACTTGCGAAGAAAATTATGTAAGCATGCACAAGCCAATACCAGTTCTGCNTATACCAGTTCTGCTTGTGTTTTGAAAGGAAATGGAGCAGCCGATTTAAATATCAGAAACCGTGACTTGAAAACTCCAAAGATTCTCTC
>OVAN01003520.1:0-28774 GCA_900406275.1 Anastatica hierochuntica
CGCCAAGACGGACCTTCTGTCTTGGCGCCAATTGGCGCCAGGACCATGCTTCCAGGGCCAAGACGGGCCATCGGTCTTGGTTCAATCGACGTCTAGATCGGCTTCTAGTTTGGTCGTCAATCGGTTTCAAGACTCGTTCGTAGGTNATTGGCGTTAGACATTCCTCCGAAGCGAAGTGCTGCTTTGAAGCTTTTTGGTGGTTTTGTCTCGTTTAGAAGTAGGCCTCCGGAAGTTTCGGGCGTTGATTTCGATCCTACCGTTTTCGACCCCAACAATACACCTGGGGAGTTTTTGTTAACCTAGGAGTAATTAAGAAGTTGGCTTTCATTCTTACTACTATATATTTAAATGCATCTAAAAAATTTACTTTCATTTTTCAAAAGCAAGACATTGACCTAAATGCTTTTATTTTCTCAGGGAAATATCTATTTAAAAGAATATTACTAAATACTTTTTCGTTGTTTCGGAATATCCTAACAAAAAATGATATCTTGTTCTATATCGTGGAACTCGATAACATCCACATCAACGAAGAGGAGGACCACCTACCAATAAGAGTACAATGTTTAATAAACGTCATTCTTCTTTACGTACTATAACTGAGCGAACATTTTGGATGTGGAAAGAAAAATTTGCTATTATCAAAAATCCAACACGCTATAATCTTGATAACAATGTGAGATTGTTGTAGCGACTATGACAGTACATAATTTTATACGAAAATCGACAAGTATTGATGAAGATTTTTAGGAGTATCAACAAATGGAAGATGAAATACTGTCAAATGATGATGAGGAAAAAATCTTAAGAAGAGATTATGTGTTTGCTGACGATGCATATCTGGTGGGTATTTGAAATAATATTGTAAATCAAATATGAAAGTTGGTAGGAAGTTTATTTTAAGTTTTAGATTTTTTAATTGTAAACATTTTTATAATAATAGGGTAATTTGGTTGAATATTTCCTCCTTTTCCAAATATTAAGTAAATAGCAAACGGAAAAGAAGAGCACTATTTGTTTCAAAATTGAGACTTTTTTGCCCCTCTCCTCCCTTGTTTCACGCGCGAGTGCGAGTGGTGGAGTATTAGGGTTTGGAACTTCCTTTTTGAAAAGACTAACATTGCGTAAAGGGGTGAGTAAGCCAATTAATGTCTTAATCAAGTCACGGGTGTTGTCTCTCCTCTACTCTACCTATTTACCTTTTCTTTCTCACCGGCTCTCCTCCGCCCATTGATTCTTTGCCAAATCGCCACTGCATACGGACTTAGGTTACACCCCTGTCGCAATTTTCCGATTAGTGCGCTATTATTCTTTTGGGGTTTTTCTTTGCTTCCGGTTATTAATCCCCTATGGAAAGATTGGTTGAGAAACAACCGATCCCATCCCCCTTTTCTACCTTCGCTCATTCGGAAGTGATAACCAGTTTTTTGTGTTCTTATTTTGTTTCACGACATTTACAGGAGTTGGTTCTTGTGAATCTTCTTGTCTCGCTCCCTTCAATTAGCCTTCTTGGGTCTTTAAGTGGCATTCCATTTGTCTAGTTTTTTGATGATTAGTTAAAGTTGATTGTCTTTGTGCATGAGTCCAGCATGTAGTGTGTGGATTGTTCGAAATCGGGAGTCTGAATTTAGTGTTTGTTTTCTGCCAATAAGTTGATGTTGGAGTCCCTAAACTTCTTTGGTTTTTAGTTCATTGATCCTACTTTGTGTATGTGCATTTCATTTAGCGTCTGTTTTATGCCAATAAGTTGATGTTGGAGTCCCTAATACTTCTTTGATTTTCAGTCCATTGATCCTACTTTGTGTGTATACATTTCTTCTTTAATACAATTTTGTTGCTAGTGGAGTTGTGTATGAGATGTCACTTAATCCAACGGTGTCCATATATGGGGGTAGTTACCACTCTTGTATTATGCGTGTTATTACTAATACATGGAGTTTGTTGGTTATATAATTCATCCTGTTTTGTGTTTGTGTCTATTTTAGTGGATTGTCTACTATTCAGACTAATAGGTGGATTGTCTACGTTAGTTGATTGTCTACGTTAATTGATTATCTACTAATTTAATGCTTCAAGATGTAGTGGCTTTATAGAGCTTTGTTTTTATCATTGTTACTTTCATTCATATCTGGAAGCTTACGATAGGTTGTTCGTAGATATTATTTTTTCAAATGCGGAAACTCTCAGCACTATGTGTGCTAATGTATTTGTGGTTTGTGTCTTTCTTAAAGTTTCAAAGTGTCATTTGACTCTGTTTGCTCCGTTGATGCCGGTTTATTGTGTGACTTATATAAAGGAAGAATTTGATGACTCTGAGCATCCTAGTCGTATGTTTGCAATTGGATATGAACTAGCTAGAAGGCGTCGGATTAACAACTATTTCAACCTTCGATTCATTGAGGACATCAAAGCTTCCCTTGACCCTCATGAGTATGAGCCACTGCGCTAATCGCAGTTTGGTTTGTTGCTGAAAATGGGAAGCCATACGTTCTCCGTAATGTTCGTCCACTACATACTCCAACGCCAGTTAATCACCAACAAGAACAATGAGCTGTGGTGGCTTTTCGCGGGTAAATCCATTCGGTTCAGCTTGAAAGAGTTTCCAATTGTCATAGGGACAAATTGCTCGAAGAACAAACGTGTCAAACGAACGAAAGCGTCCACCAAAAAAGGGAAAGATAAGGCCTCATCTAGCTCTGGGGATGCGTCACTTCTTACACAATTGTTTGGAAAAGGTAGTACGCCAACCACTGATTGGATACACGATAAGCTTCGCCTTGGTAAGAAGTACAAGGACCGGACAATTAGGTTACATCTATCACTCCTAATGCTGGTCTACAGTATTCTCTGCCTAACTAACCAGGCTACAACCATTAAAGAGGAGTTATGAGCTCCTTAAGGACATAGACGCATTCCTAGCTTATCCCTGGGGTCGTAAGTCTTTCATGATGATTGTAAGAAGCGTTAAGAGCAGCGAACCTGCCAAATTCTGCCAAGCTTCAGTTGCTATTCAAGGATTCCCTCATGCTATATACTCTTGGTGACAGTTACAGCGTGTCCTGCAATTACCAACAATCTTATAATGCTTGAATGTGTTGAGGAGATCGGAGGCAACACTGATGCTATAGTGCGTAGTATGGCGGAGACCAATCTAATGATCAATGTCGAACATGTGCGAAAGCTTGACAGCAAGGCACATGTACATCTTGGATTCTTCCTACTCTGATAACACATGTTCCCAATTTACACCTGAAGTGTTAAAACTTTAAAGTCAATGTTTTTTATAACCCTTAGACATACTACTCGCATAGACATGCTATTTAAATAGTTAGTCTATATAATAGACATATTTTATGTAATACTAGAGGGTAGTGTTGTTCTACGTCGTAGACATGTTATTGTAATTGACAGAATATATCCAACTTTATCACTCATTGAATCATGCCTGCTTTTCCTTTTTCCATGTAGGTGTCTGTCAACTCATGCTTTAGCGAGACTGTTGATGATCCAGAAAATGAGATGATCTTTGCTGACGAAGAACCTGACCCATGCGTCACTTACATGGTTTCCCTGATCCGTGAGGACTACCCCTTCGATCATAACTCATGGGTCGGTGGTGTCTAAGCGGATGAAATTCGTCTTCGAAAGTCTGCAAAGGAAACCACGCAATCAGATTCTGCTCACGACTTGGGTAGTAGTGAAGAAAATGAATCGTCCGATTACTCATCGCCCCAGCTGGCCCGGAAGCCTATGAAGCATCTACGTTGGGCAAGCAAAGCAACAAATCTAGGTGACGAGGCTAATGCATTTGTCATAGATGCGATGAAAAAGTTGACAGCGGAATTTACTGCCTAGACTAAGGAGTCACTTAAAACAATGGCGGAATCCGTGAAGTCAAACATTGACAACCGGATCACTGACCTCCGCGAGGAAGTGAAATGTTTTGTGCAGAAAGGAGATAGTTCGGGTGGAAGCGATTTTGTTCGTTACTCCGATGAAAACTTCTTACCGAATCCATCTTTTGGTTATGAACACGACCATGTCGATGCATCGAAAACTTGCAGTGGTTTAATTTAGTAAACTTATAAATGCGGTTTCTGTTTAACCTCTAAGAGTCTTAAACATGTCCTCCATATTTCTTTGCAGCCACTCAGGCAGATTCGAACACATTGAGTCCCGTTGTTCATGACAATGTTGAGGATCAAATTGGTGGTCGTGGCGCGACAGGTTGTTCCTCTAATATGCCCATCTTTCCTTTTAACTTTACACATTTAATGTGGATGCGACTGTCTATAAGACTTATTTGAAATAGACTTACTACATTGAATGTTAAGTGTACTAACGTTACCTAACTATGTATAATTGATTCGTTAGTTCATATCTACTAGTAGAGGAAGTTAACATACACATTTTTTCTTGTAGACACAAGAGATGTATATGATGAAACTAATCTATCTACAAGGGTTGATGTAGAAGAGGTTATTGCGTTAGTCTGTGATTTAGCATCCAACCTGGAAAAGAATATTGTATCGTCAACAAAGGAGAAGGTTGTTGTTCTTTTAGGCTTCCAACCCATGTGTCCTACATTTCTCCTAAACGTATATACTCTAACTTGAACTTCCAGGCTGATTGCATGCACGCAGATGTTCTGCTTGAAGTTGCTTCTGACAAATGACCAGACTGTACCCCCGTTTTCTGGAAATGGCGGCGACTCAGCCAGCAGCGTACAAGTCCCTTTATTTGTTCTTTTGTTACTTTTTTTTACTATGCCTATCTGATTGTTTGTGTTCATAATGTAGATTGTCATATGGTTGATACATTAAACCTAATTTCCTTAGGATGTGCCTCCTATACCACGCACCGAAACTGTTGTTGGAGGGAAAGAGACAAATGTTGAGTAGAAGATACCATCTCCAGCTATAGAACCCCCCCCCCCACACACGTTCTCACTTGGTTTGACGCAAGAGGTTAGGGTTATATTTCTCGTCTTTTAATATGTGTGGGAAACTGTTATATGTTTCTATGCTTAAGTTTGAATTCGAGGTTACCTTATTTTCCTTTTTTAAAACTTAGGACTTCGGACAGGGGCGTGGTAGTCCACCCCCCATGAAAAACCCTAAAAACTATCCTCCTGTAAACCTTCAGTTGCCCTCGGATCCGTCGGTATATTGTCCAGGTGTTTCTGCCGTTAGCAGCAGTGTAGCAGATGTTAGACACATACACAGTTTACATTTTTAGATTGTCTACATATGTCTTAATTGTCTACCTTTAATGTTTCGCTTTTAAATTTGCATCAAGGCCTCGCTAAGACAACCACAATTTCTAAGGTGAAGGATGTGGTTACTAAAGATGCTATAAAGGCGGTGGCATCAATTGCGAAGGGTTTTTAAGGGTTATTCGTTTTAGATCACTTCATTTACATTTGATTTCTCCTGTTTTGCTAGTTGGAACTGTTATATCCTTCTGTAGATTCCAGCCAAGCGTGAAAACAAGAGGAAACAGGTTGATAGCTTTGCAGCTGTCGAGCTGCGTAAAAGTAATTGGCCTAGACAGAATCCGGATAAATACAATCCCCCACTTACCAAGGCTAAGCGTTTGTCAGAGAAGGAGGAAGACAAAAGGGATGGAGGTGCCCATCCCCTAAAAAAACATCGCCCGCCCATTTACCTTCTAGTCGAGAAGTTTAATGCCTTCGCCCCTAGACTTTGGGGGCAACAAAGAGTTTTCTTAAAGAAATCAAATTGATGCGGTAAGTCGTCCTCTAATTTGGCAACCAATTTTATGTTTTTCCGCTACATTTTGTATCTGATATCATCTTGTTTTTTTTCTCACGCTTCAACGCGTTCGACATAGCTGACGACGTTCGGGTCAACGGCGAAGTTTTCTTGCACGCAATGCATGGGGATGCCCTTCTCATACTAGAGGTATTTTCAGCTAATAGATAAATGTTCTTCCGAATATTTATAGTCAAACTACAAAATTAAACAGTCTAACATTATTGATTTTTTCACTATGCCACTGTAACAGAAAATTGATGTATTTATTACCTTCATACAAATCCGGCGTGACTTAAACCAAAATAATATGTGTGATTTCTACCCTGCCTCCTTCCTTGACTGTCTCATCCATCAAGCTTTAGCATTCTCGGAGGTGGCGTCTATAGACAACTTCTGCTTCTCCTCTACCACATGTGTTGTTTTTGATAGGAAGCCGCCATTGATAGATGAAGTCGATTACATCTACTGCCCATTGAGCACTGAATGCCGTCAATGGGTTGGACTGGTGATTGATCTTGTGGGTTAGAATGTAACTATTTTGGACTGCAACTTCGGGAAGGTCCCCCCCTCCCAATTTGTCCACTGGGTTAATGTCATGTTAGTCCTTCTTCCGTTCTTGTTGAGGAAACATGGCCGCACGCATGGTGCTCGTACCAACCCGATTGAACCTCTTGCCATGACGGAGCTGGAATTGCCTGTCAGAGTTGAAAGCGAAGGTTAATTTCTTTGTACTTTTGTCTTTGACCATCTCTGCAACCATACCTCTCATTATTCTCTAGTTTTCAGGTCTAGAAGGAGTGGCCACGTTTGTTATGATGGAGCTACATTCATTGGGATATGTCAAAGATCTGAAGCATGTCGACGCGGAAATGTGGCACGCTACCGCTGAAAGCTATGCGATAGGTGCTTTCAGAGCACTTGCGCCGAAGGTAGTTTTAAAGTGAAGAGATGGACCTTCAAGATTAAAAAATCGCGTTAATTATTCGATCCCTTTTTTTGTGGTTCTACTGCTTTTGTTCTATTTTTTGCTTCTTTCATAATGTGAACATTTTTGTTTCTGTCGGCAATTGAACTGCCCTTTGCGTTAAAAAAGACTCATGTATAACGCTTGTAATTCTTGTTTTGTTGTGGAACCTTGTACCTTTAGACTGTTTATCACAATATCATGTCATCCACCGATTTTATTCTTCGTTTTGTTTGAATCTAACAAATTTTAGACTATCTACTAATGTATCCGACGACCATAAAGTTTCATGTCCAACTTCACAACTATTTCTAATATTTTGAGGTTTCGAATATTCTTAAGTAATCTACCTCCTTGACAGCGCACCGTACAATGTAAGGATAATGCTAATATGGTTTCCATGTGGTACCTACAACCTTTGAATCTCTATCACAATATCGAACGATCACAAGTTTGATGAGCAACTTTAAAATTGTTTGCTATATTTTAGACGTTGCAAACATTCTATAGCACCATATGCGTGACCCAACCAAGGTGATTCCAATTGGGTTAGAATAACAAATAGGTGTACCGAGTCTATTCTTTGTTTTGTTTTTATATTTTACAAATTTTAGACTGTCTACTAAATTATCACCAACCAAAAAGTTTCATGTCCACCTTCGCAACTACTTATATTATTATGCGGTATTGGTTAACAAATCAGGGTTACCACTCCTGTCTTTTAGAAATTAGTTGAGTATATAGCATTTAAGTTTACAGTACTTACCAAGAAAAGCTTACTGTTTCCATAATTTTGTGACGATTTTTTCCTTCCATTTGATAGACATGTTTCAACAAATAGACTGTCTATTTATAGCGTAACATTGATTTCTCTTCTTCTAATTTTTTTAGATCGCTCATTCTTGAAACTTTGCAGATAGCCAATTGACTCCCATTAATTAAGTTTATTTCACTTACAAAAAATTACAGATTTTTTTCCATAGTTTTGTGACGATTTTGACCTTTTTAGTTGATAGACATGATTCACCAAATAGAAGGTCTATTTAGCGCTAAACATAGTTTTCTCTTTTTTCAAATTTTTTTTGATTGGTCATTCTCAAAACTTTGTTATGTGATACTTTTAATATTACCAAATAAGACAGTGAAACCCAATCACATTGTTCCCTCCTCGGTACTTGGTTATTTGTAAAATTAATAGACGCACGAAAATAGACAATCTATGTAAATGGCCAGTCTATTTCCTTACTGTTTATATTATTAAAAATAGTAATTTTACTACATTTAGACTTTCTATTAGTAATGATTTCTATGTGGAACCTACAATCTTTTTACTGTATATCTAAATATCACACGACCACAAGTTCCATGTCCTACTTAATAATTTTTTGCTATGTTTAGGCGTTTAAAACATCCTATAACACCTTATGCGTGACCCAAGTTTGACCCTCCAAAGCTAATTCCAAATTTATGTTATGTTACCTCCATTCCAAATTTATGTTGTGACCTTGTTGTTGTGTTACAATAACAAATATGTGTACCAATGCTAATCTTCGTTTCTATCATACAAATTTTAGGTTGTCTACTAATTGATCCAACAACTAGAAAAGTTTCCTGTCCACATTCGTAACTGTTTGGAATATTTTGAGGTTTTCAACATTTTTAAGTACTTTTTCCCATTGCCATCACACCCTACAATGTAAAGGTGATTCTAATATGCTTTCCAGGTGGTACATATTCCACCGTTTCTACTTTCTGTCATTGTCGCTAAGTCCAAGGAAGTTCATTGTAGCATTATAGTTTCATAATTATACATTATAATTGCTTCATTTCACATTACACATCACATGGGAGTCGATCTTCCTTTCATGGGGTTATATACACATACACAAAAGTTCAAAACATATTGGCCTTAATTTTTACGAAATAGTGGATTATATGTATGTGTCCATAATATAATCTCATATTTCGTTTTCTTAGGGGGGTAAATTTGCCTCAGCTCTGATCTGCTACATCAACCTATTACATCTTTTTTTGTCTTTATTCGCCATGCGTTACCCAACTCCATTCAAAATGCCCACTTAGTATAGTATTTCACAAGGTCACATGCCACAACGGCATAATGTCTTGTTGTGTCCCAACCCATATCAGCAGCTGCAATGCTTTTGCCCCTTCCTCCCCTGGCGTTGTTTAAATAAACATAGATGATATAGATTGTCTATATTAGTAGTCAGTCTACAATATTTATAATTTCATATAGAACCTGGTTAATAGTTTTAAACCTTAAATTTACCACGCGACTGGATTCTGATCTTCTTCGGCCTCCCTGGTGCCTTACGCACCTTCGGTGGGAGTGTCCCATCACCAATTGAGTTTTGAATGCCTCCTAATGGTTCACCAAAAGCGGCCGGAATTGGATAGACCTTTTCCAAGTACGTGTTCATCCAACCTTCTGTGTAGTAGTGATCGCTCACTAAAGCGTCGGTGGCGACACCGACTCGTGTTCCAGCTGCTATTGTGTGGCAACACGACACACACATGTATTGAAAGTCGGAGCATGTACAAGATCCTCCATCCAACTTAACAATATATGAGGCACCGGCTTGGCTTACCACTTCAAACTCTAAGGTCGCTATTGGACGAAGCTAAACCCATTGACTGTTCAAAATTCTCCTCGACAATTCCTCTGATGGTTGGTGTGAGGTTTTCATTTTCTCGTCTCGCTTTTTCCCTTCTCATGGCAAACCACGACATCACTTGAAGTCTAATATATTCGAGCATACAAATGAGGGGAAACTCTCGTGCTTCCTTTATCACATTATTCTAGGACTTTGCAATGTTCGTCTCCATTATGTTATACCTTGTGCCACTAAAGTGGCATCGAGCCCAATGACTGAAACATGAAATGTCCATGAATCGAAGTCACTATTTGAAATAGACACTCTATCAACAGAGAAATCTTGGTACATCTACTTCAACAATGTCGATATAACATTAGTAGAAATTGTTTACCTATGTCAACTAGGTAAGCAACACATTGAGGGTTTAGCCTCTGTATCTCAGCAAAATATTTATTAAACCCCGCCATGGTGAAGCACCTTGCCGCTAGTGACGTTAGAACGACCACTCTCTTTGGTTTGAATTGGACCTTCACGTTTCGGTAAAGGTGCACTGTGCAGGCACCGTGATGTGCTGTTTTGTACACCTGCAATCAAATAAGATAGTGAATTGAGTAGGCCCCTAACTTATATTAGATAGTCTGCCATATTAAGTTTTAGGCATTATAAACGAGAAAGTTAGACAGTCTACTAACATCACTGTTTAGACAGTCTATGTTCAGAAGATAGACAGTTTACCAAATTATTATTTTTCCCTCGCCTATTTACTATGTAGACAGTCTACCAACTTATATTAGACAGTCTACCAACTTACAGTCTACCAACTTATATTAGATAGTCTGTCATATTAAGTTTTAGACATTATATTAGTGAAAGTTAGTCAGTCTACTAACATTACTATTTAGACTGACTATGTTCACAAGATAGTCAGTATACCAAATTATTATTATTTTTCCCGCCTAGTTAATGACAAATGATGAATTCAGTATTTATCGGAGGCTGGCGTAAATGTTTCTATGGCGGTCCGAGACGAAAACTAAATTCGGGTAGTTAGACATGAAAGTTTTAAGCTTTCTAAAAAACCACTCCCGTGTTTCATCGTTTTCACTATCGACTATCCCATATGCTAATGGAAATATTTGGAAGTTACCATCTTGGCAACTTGCGGAGACAAGGCAACCACCATAGCGTGCTTTAAGAGCGGTGTTGTCGACGACAACAATCCTACGTACCCACTGAAATCCATTAATGGAGGCAGAAAATGCTAGGAAACAATATTTAAATCGCTTTGCACCCCCTTCTAACTCCGTGTACTTGATAAAGGATATACTGTCAGGATTAGCTTCGATAAGCAACGATAGGTAACAAGGAAGGAGTGCGTAGCTGCTGGCGACTGAACCCAAATTTTTATCCATTGCCACTTCCCTAGCCCTCCAATATTTCCGGTAAGAAACATTTACATGGTACTCATCAAGTAGAATCTTTCTAATAGCGGCCGGAGTGGGTCCCTTTTTTATGCCAACAAATTTGGTTGCCATTAGTTCTTCTATTACTTGTGTTGTTGCGAGTCGACTGTAATTCCTCCTCTCATCTATCAGACACGTATGAGTTAGGGTTACCTATCTAAATTGGAAACACTTAGACTCATCCACCACTGATGCGTAAGCCCTCCACGGACAGCTTTCTGACGTGCACCTTAGTACCATGAATTTCGGTGTTGACCATAAGGTACGAAAATGAAATTTGTTGTTAGTTGCATGGATGAAAAGTTTAATCCTACAATCGGTCTTCGACTTGTAAACTCGACCCACAAACAACTTATCCCCCTCGTATTTTACGTCTTCTAGGGCTGCACCAAGGGCTACATAATTGAGAATAGTAAGTCTATAAAAATATTACAAAAGCTATTAATAGATTGTCTACTGATTCACATATTTATAAACTGTCTATGTTGTCGATATAGAAAGTAAAAAAAAAGATGAAATTAGTCCAGTATGTGGTTGTTACCATTCTCGTACTAACAGTGGACAAATGGAGGTGCGTCCCTGAGAAACAAAGCAGGGTCATCACTCATGTCATTTAGAAATTGGTTGAGTGCTTTCTCTACTCGTCCCCATACCGATATGCGAGGAATGGTGGGTGAGCACAACCCATGAACGCTACCGCTATCCTGCTGAGCTGACGGATGTGAAGCTTTTACATTTGGCTGTCCTGCTTCAAGACTTGAACACGCAGGGTGCATGCTAGTTGGGATTGTTTCGTTCAAGTCAGGACCGCTCTCGCGAACGCTTCCCAAACGAGGAAGTGAGGTGTTAGAAGCAGATGTCTGCCCAATCTCTACTACGATACCCTTGCCTTTAGAGGAAGCTGATGCGTTTAAAGTGCAGGAGACTACGATCGGAGGCGTACGTTGTGTAGCGTTTGTGTTCGATATGCCCAATCACGCTAATTCGGAAGCATTGAATTCAGACAGCAACGACCTTGCAACCAACATTTGAGGGGAATTGTTAGCAACTGAAAACTCATGCCACCCATCTTCCGCATCCTCAGAGGAGTCATCGGCGAGAGTTTCTTCGCACCATGTAGGTGGGTTTTCGGATGTAGACAATCTAATTGTTGCAGGGGCAATAAACAGATCTGGTGAAATAGACATTTCACTAGACACGTATAGGTTAACCTCCTCCACTTGTCTTCGCAGTTCTGTGAACATATCAACATCGAAGTTATCTTTTATGTACTGTGTAGGACTTCCATTACCCTCTTGCATTGACATCCACCCGGGGTACTGGTACGTTAGCTTAAGCATATCCTATGCTGGCGGGGTCGAAAGTGAACACCTTACAAGCTCAACAAGCTCAATATATCTCATTCCGGCGTGAAGTTGAATCCATTTGTTAGTCTTTGGTTTTGTGCTTGCAAAGTGCCATATGCCAACATCTGCTCTTTCCCATTTCCCATAACAGAGGAATACCTTATCACGTTCGCTATTCTGATGACAGGGAAAAATCTTCGAGTGAGTAAAACTGATGTAAAATACCAATGTACACAAATAGTAAACAACAAACTAAAAGGTTGAGAAAATAGATCTGTTATAATATATTGACCGTCTACAAGAGAAACATATGTGGGTGTAGTAGTTTATCACAGAGCTACTATTTCCCTCCATTAAAGCTTTCACCCAAATATCATTAACTGCTACTGCCTGTGTAGAAGTGTGAGTACAGGTGAAGGTGGTTGGACGTATTTATGGAGGAGAGCCTTAGGGTTCGACTGTTTGGATGGAGGGAGTTTGGATTTTAAAAAGCAAATTTCTTATGGTCATGCTATTGATGCGACTGACAATACCTCTATCTCTTCTTTTGTCTATCAACATGACATGTTTAAAGGCTGGATGAAGATATGTTCGGTGATAAAGAACGCGCTACAAAAAAGTAGTTTTGGCAAGTCATGTAGCTATATATTCTGGATATTTTATTCTGGATATAATTTACTTTTTAATTTTAAATAATTTTTTAAAATAAAAAGTAATTGAGTTTCCACTGCCAACTTCGGTTTTCAGTTTCTGCTACTGTTGTATTCAGCTGCTCTTCTTTTTTCTACTCTTCCTATCAAGCTTTTAGTTTCTTTTTTTCTAATCTTCCGGTCACGCTTTTAGTTGACCTTATATTCTTTTCACGTTTTGTGTTGATACTCAAATTTAAATACGCGTTTGACTAATCATTAATTCCAAAACCCAAATTATCCCCTGGTTCGAACATAGTTAACCGGGAAGCTTTATATAAATTCCCGGTGCAAAGAGCTTTCAACCGGATTAATTTGGATTTTGTCATGTTTTTTGATTGTATAATTCCCGAAACTGAACCGAATTAGACCCGGTTCAAAGAGTAAACCGAAACTAAATACTATGGTTCGTCCGATTATGATTCAAAGCTTTTGAACAGTGCTTAGCTCGCTGCAATTCGTGCTCTTCGCCGTCGGCGACGATGAGCTGTTCGCGCGGTGTCTTGCTGAATTTCAGAAAGGCGTGTGGATTTGCTAATAGGTTATGGACAAACCCTTTCTCTTCTTCTTCTTCTTCTTCTTCTTCTTCTTCTTCTTCTTCTTCTTCTTCTTCTTCTTCTTCTTCTTCTTCTTCAAGCTTGGGTTTTCGGGCGACGAACAAGGAGCTAAACCAGATGATAAGATGGGGCTATATTGGCGAAGCTAGAGAAATTTTCGAGAAACTGAAGGCGAGGAACACCGTAACATGGAATACGATGATAAGTGGGTATGTAAAGAGGAGGGAAATGACCCAGGCACGGAAACTGTTCGACGAAATGACTGAGAGAGATGTTGTGACCTGGAACACTATGATTAGTGGCTATGCCAAGGATCGGAGGATGTGTGAAGCTCTTTCGTTGTTTGAAAAAATGCCTGAGAGAAATGCTGTGTCATGGAACGCTATGATCACTGGTTTTTTACAGAATGATGAAGTGAATCGCGCGATTGACTTCTTTCGGAGAATGCCTGAGCATGATTCGTATTCTCTGTTGGCACTCGTGTCGGGTCTTGTTAAAAACGAGAAACTCGAAGAAGCTGCTTCGGTTTTGGCTCAGTATGGGAGTAAAGATTCAGGAAGGGAAGATTTGGTGTATGCTTATAACACTTTGATTGTAGGATATGGACAGCAAGGACAAGTTGAAGCAGCTAGACGTGCATTTGATCAGATTCCTGATCTATGTGATGATGGTCATGGAGGAGAGTTTAGAAAGAGATTCCGTAGAGATATTGTCTCCTGGAATTCCATGATCAAAGTCTACTTGAAAGTGGGTGATGTGATCTCTGCACGGTTGCTGTTTGATCAGATGAAAGAGCGCGATACAATTTCTTGGAACACTATGATCGATGGATATGTACATGTTTCCAGGATGGAAGAGGCTCTTGATCTGTTTTCTAAAATGCCAAACCCTGATACATACTCGTGGAACATGATGGTCGCGGGCTTTGCGAGTGTTGGTAATGTAAAACTCGCTCGCGACTTTTTTGAAGGAATGCCTGAGAAAAATACGGTCTCGTGGAACTCTATCATAGCAGCTTATGAGAAAAACAAGGACTATGAAGAAGCTGTTGATCTGTTTATCTTGATGAACGTTGAAGGAGAGAAGCCTGACCCCCATACTCTAACCTCTCTCCTCAGCACATCAACCGGGCTAGTGAATCTGAAGTTAGGAATGCAGATGCACCAAATCATCCTCAAGACTGTGATCCCTGATGTTCCAATCCACAATGCCCTTATCACTATGTATTCGAGATGCGGCGATATAATGGAGTCGAGGAGAATCTTTGATGGAATGAAACTCAAAAGAGAAGTGATCACGTGGAATGCAATGATAGGAGGGTATGCTTTTCATGGTAATGCCTCAGAGGCCTTTAATTTGTACTGCTCAATGAAAAGCAACGGGATACATCCTTCTCACTTAACATTTGTCTCGCTTCTTAACGCTTGTGCTCGAGCGGGACTTGTTGATGAGGCTAAAGCACTGTTTATGTCCATGGTTAGTGTGTACAAGATGGAGCCACAGATGGGACATTATTCTTCTCTGGTCGATGTAATCAGTCGACAAGGGCAGTTTGAGGAGGCCATGGAGATCATAAAGAGTATGCCTTTTGAGCCAGACAAGACGGTATGGGGTGCATTATTGGATGCTTGTAGGATTCATAAAAATGTACGGCTTGCACATTTTGCAGCGGAAGCAATGTCGAGGCTCGAACCAGAGAGCTCAACACCTTATGTACTGTTGCACAACATGTATGTGGATATGGGACTATGGGACGAAGCTTCTCAAGTGAGAATGAAGATGGAGAGTAAAAACATCAAGAAGGAAAGAGGATCAAGTTGGGTTAACACCTCAACGTAAAAAAAAAAAACTGCTCTTTTTAATGTTGACAAAAATTGTATGGATCAGAATTGAGAGATCACATTGAAGGTTATGAATCCATTGGTCGGATTGAAACTTACAAAGGTATTGTTGATGGTTCTTCTCAGTTTTCTCAATTGCAATAATCTTACACTGTAGTTAAATTGGTTACAATGTCAATTCCCCAGAGCTAGTGTTGTTTCAAATTTGAGATTTAGTCTCTTTCTTTTTCCAACCATAACAGCTATTGGCAAAACAAAGATGAAACCTTGGAGAATCTAGTGGAGCTGCAAGAAGAAAAGATACATATCGCCGAAACCCTAAGGCTCCTTCTCTGCCTGCTAGAAGATATAGAGAAGACGAAGGGTACGATCTGGAATTAAGAGTTTGCATCAAAATCTAGTTTTTTTTTTGTTAGTCGTTTTGATTTTTGAGTCAAATTCTGGTTTCCTATATAAAAATGTGAAAGCCATAAAAAGGAAACTTCTTTATATGAGTCAGAAAGTCTCTCTCATGGGTTCAACGACGTCGTTGTGGGAGTCCCCACGATTCTTGTATGCTTCTCTCAAAATCTAAGCCATTAGAAATTATTGGTGGCTTCAAAATCTATCTTCCTTGCATCTCGAGTGTGTATCCACAGGTTCTGCTTCATCCAATTTTTGTTTATATGAACTTTGCTGTATCTGAATCTGGGTTTCTCAAAAGTGTGAGCCTTTTTTCACATCTCACCTTTTAAACATATCGTTGACTCTGCTAAGAGTTAGGATTAGGAGATTCTTGGGACTTTCGCAAGATTAGAGCTTTTAATTTCCAGTTTATTTGACTTGTTATTTTTTGTGCACTTGTAGAAATCTGACTTGAGATGAAATTAGGGTTTGATCTTTGAACAATGAAAGCTGAATCTGTTTTGTAAAACATCATTTCGCAAAATAGCTGTATTATTCAAGAAGAAAGCTCATATCTTTTTGCTTTAATGGAGCTGTATTTTTCCTCTTTTTTGATATTCTTTTTTCGCAGATTCAAGGAGCAGAGTCATTGATATGGTTCAGAAATGTTAGCTGTTTATTCTTCAGGAACTATCAAAAAATTCCAGATTCCTTTTAGCTGCAACTCTGCATTGCACGGATTCAAGTCCACACCTTTTGGTCATTTGATCAGCTCTTTTGTTTCTGTAAAACCAAGGGTCCGTTGGAGCAATGTAGAGTGGTCTCATTCATCTTTCTCCGCAGAAGGCAAAATTCATCATCAAAGGAAACGGATGGTTAGTGATGTTTTAAAGTTTCTGTCTCCTCCATACAAGTTTTACGTCCATATATGCAATTTCTAAGCGTTTTTTGTATTTGATCTTTTTTTATTGCTTCAAGTTTTGTAGCTCATGCTACAACTCGATTTCATCGGGTGATGAGTACCGTTCATCACGTAACATCGCTTTAAGTCTCTTAAGACGTTACAGGACTGTGATTGAACGCGGTGAAGGCGAAACCTTAAAAGTAACATCCCTATTTCGTTTTGCTTCTGTTGATGCTTTTTTTTTCTTGATCATGTATTCATTCTTCGTTCTTTTTATGTGTCTTAAGGAATTCATTTCTGCTGGTGTGAACGCATATTCGCTCGGTTGCACAGATGAAGATTTGCGGAACGAACTTATGGCTGTGAAAGAATCTGGGTTAGAGATTGAACGAGTGGAGAGTTACCACGGAAGCACACAAACGGAATCCAAGATTTTGCTGGTTGAGGTTAGTTAGTGAGTTACTACAAATGTATCGCATCGTCAGATATTGAGATGCGCTAAGTCTCATCCGATCTAGCTCTGGCTTATCATTTTGAGCTGGTGGTTTTATTAATTCCACAGGTAGATGAATGCATATTATGGCTTAGTATTGTATTCATCACGATCTTGTGTACGCCACAACCAACGGTCATGAGATGGTCATCGACACCTTCGGTTTCCGATGAAATTCTGAGTAAATGGAGAGGCTTTTGTGCGGTTATAGCCAATGCATATTATATTAGGGGAATGGCATGGTAAGATCAATTTATTCAGGTTTGGTTTGGGGTCGGTTCGGTTATTTGATCTTTTTGCCATTCTAAGATGAAAACGAAATGTTTGTAAAGCAAGTGGTATTTATGAAAATGGCACTATGGGAGTGTAGGCTGCCGGTGAAGACTCTTCAGCTGGAGCAGATGGCAGTGACGGGACAAGCGGAGGAGCCTTCAGTTGTGGCTAGCCGAATGCGACTCGTCTTCAGCACTCTTGAGGTTAGTTTCACTATATTTGTGTCTTTTAAAAAATGGAATGCTAAGTAGCTATTATAAAGTATGGCCATATTCGTTTTCGCATCCAGATGCTGCATCTAGAAGTTGCATCCAGAAGCTACATTTTGATGTTGCATTCGTGGTAGTTTTGGCGGTTTTCGTGATTTTTGTGGGTTTTTGTAGTTTCTCATTTTTGCAGGTTTAACATTTTTAGCGATTTGTGCGGGTATGGCGGTTTGTGCGGTTATGGCGGTTTTAGCAATTTTCGTGATTTCTGTAATTTTTGCGGTACTTTGCGGATTTCGCGGTTTTTTCATTTTTTCGGTTTTGGCGTTTTTTTTGCGATTTCTGCAATTGTGGCGGTTTGTGATGTTATGGCGGTTTTCGCGGTTTTAGCAGTTTGCACGGTTTTTGCAGTTTCGCAATTTTGGCGTCTTTTCTTGATTTTTCCTATATTTTGCGGTTTTCTCGGTTTTCTTCGTTTTTGTCGTTTTTACGATTTTTGCAATTATGGCGGTACTCGCGGTTTTAGCGGTTTGCCCGCTTTTTGCAGTATTCGCACTTTGTGCGGTTTGTGGTTATGGCGATTTTTGCAGCTTATGTGATTTTCAAGATTTTCGCGGTTATTGCTTTTTTGCGATTTTGACAATTTTAGCGATTTTTGCGCTTCAGCGGTTTTAGCGGATTATTCGACTAGTGGTTTTTACGATTTTGGGGGTTTCTGCGTTTTAAGCGGTTTTAACGGTTTTTCGATTTTAGCGGTTTTGACAATTTTTTTTTGTTTTTTCGTTGCGGTTTTTGCAATTTTTTGTATTTTTTTGCTATTATACCGTTTTTGCGGCTTTAGTGATTTTTCGGTTTTCGCGGTTTTAACGGTTTTAATGGTTTTTGTGGTTTTAATGTTTTTTGCGACTTTTAATAATTTTATTGTTTTTTTTCACTGTTTTGAGGTTTTAGCGGTTTTAGCCGTTTTGACGGTTTTAGCGATATTTAGTCATATGAATTTTAAGATGCAAAATTTGCCTCTAGACTCTATGTTATGTAGCATATGAAATATCTGAATTTTTGCATTTGATATTGCATCTCAAATATTTAGATGCAGCATCTGGTTGCAAATTAATAATATCCAAATATTTGCTTCTTTTTTTTTGTTTAAGTCAAATTTACATGACTTATATTTTTTTAAAATCACAGCTGTAAAAGGTAAAATCTATATTTTTTTAAAAATAATTTAACAATAACAACCAATTTACATCTGCATCTCGATGCAAAAAACGAACATGACCTATTGCATTTTATTTTACATTCAAATCTTCCCATCTCGTCAAATTTGTATTTGAAATTTTATATATTAACTTATAAATATTAGATGTTTCCATTTCCATTAAAAAAACCATGTAATATATAACATGTTTAAATCTGCATAATGCATGTCGTTATGTTTTTATTGAAATAACATATCATTTTCACTAAATAAACCATCAAAATAATTTTTTTTATAATTGTAATTGTTATTATAATTTGTTGGTTTGTCTCAACTATTTCTGCCTTTTTACTAATCTAACTTATTTGAATATTTTTAACAGTATTTATTTATAAAAATGCAATTTGTTTTACCTTATAGTATTATTTAAAAAATAATATAAAACACTAATAACGTAGCGCTGTTTTACTGTATTATTTCTAACAACTTCGTGTCTCATATTAAATTATTCAGTTTTATTAGTTTTTTTAAAATAAATTTAGTTGATAACATTACACAGAGAGAGAGAGAAAAAAAACGGTGTCGTTTGGCGATTTTCTTCCGATTTAGAACAGTTACTTTCCGGCGTTACACCGATTGAAATCTCGCCGCTATTGGCGGTTTAGAGCGGCGTTATACTCGTTGTGTTTCGGCGGTTTGATTCCTCCCTGACACGATTGGAGAAGTTACCATGATGCCGATTTTCGAGCATCGTGAAGAATTGGGATCGTGTCTCACTAGTTACTATAAATCCGATTCAACTCAATCTCCCCTCATCATTCAATGAATTCTATTCATCTCCTTCTCCACAAACCACTCAAACCATCAATTTTGTCAGCAAGCATCCATGGCCAACAACCAAAGACAGCAAATCGATGACTTGGATTTCGGAATCGACGACGAGCCCGTCGTGTTACCACCGGAGGCGGTGATGCAGGCGGCGGGTGAGAACCGATTTGTGGTTATCGGAAGACCTTTGATGCCAAGGAGGCAGAACATCAGGACCATCATTGCTCATTTGTTGCGACTCTGGGGGCTGGCCGGAATCGTGTATGGCCGCATCCTTGACGGTCGACGGTTCCAGTTCATCTTCCCATCAGAAGAATCTATGAATGCCGTGCTCCGCCGCGGTCTGTGGTCCTTCGCCGATCGGATGCTTATAATGGAGCGGTGGTACCCTTTGTTGAATCCATTCGAGTTAAATTTCATACCATTTTGGATCCAAGTCCGAAGAATACCTTTGCAATTCCTGAATCGTGAAGTTATTTCCTTGATCGGGCGAGCCATTGGACAACTTCTCCAGATTGATTATGATCCGGTGGTGGCGGTTCGGGTTGAGTTCGTAAGGATATTCATTGACTGGGATGTGAGACAACCCTTACGCTTTCGCCGGTACTTTCAGTTTTTGCCTGGGATTAACACTCTGTTATACCTGTCTTATGAGCGATTGAGAGGTGTTTGTGTCTCCTGCTGTATGCTCACCCATGACTCGGGAGCATGTCTGTTACCGAATGGTCCACCTCCTCCGGATGATGAAGATGGTGATGATGAAGACCGACACAATCAGAATGGCTTTGGTGCGGCTCCACGCATTCCTGGACCGAATGTGGCACCAGTGGATCCGAGAGGTAATGCTCCTATTCAGAATGGGTTTCACTATGGCCCGCCTATGGCGGTAGCCCCTCCTCTCGATGCTCTGCCGTTGGCGATAATGGCACCTGAGATTCCGCGACTCCAGTTGCCACTAGTCATTCACTCCCAGCCTGGGAGCCCGCTGAGTACGGACCACACAGAAAGTGACGCTGGTGACATGGATCTTGATGAGACAGAGGACTCTCGTAAGCGCAAGTGGGAAGAAGGTGAAGGTTCCGGGAGCCAGAGAAAGAAGAAAGTGTTTGACCAAGGTGAGAGTAGTGGAACAGCACGTGATAATGATGATGACGGAGGCGCGGTGGGCCTTAAACCACCAATGGAGCCATGAGTACGGCCGTTTGGAACTGTCAGGGATTGGGCATTGACTTGACGGTTCGACGCCTTAAGGAGATACGAAGGAAGTATCTCCCGGACATAATATGTCTACTCGAAACGAAGCAAAAAGATGATTATATTCGTGACTTATGTGTTGACATCGGCTACGATTTTTACTTTACGGTACCGCCTCTAGGTCTTAGTGGTGGGATTGCTTTGTTTTGGAAGAAGTCCTTGGATGTAGTTGTTCATTTCAATTCCGCAAATCTTGTACATTGCACCGCTTCTATCAATGAAATTAGTTTCGACTTGTCTTTTGTGTACGGACATCCATAACCACAATTTCGACATCATTTATGGGAACAACTCGAGCGACTATCAACTTCGCGAAGCGGACCTTGGCTCATTATTGGTGATTTAAATGAGATTACTAGTAATGCAGAAAAGAAGGGCGGTCCACGTCGAGCAGAACATACATTTACTGAATTTCGGAAGATGATTGCCACTTGTGATTTCCAAAACCTCAAGAGCATAGGTGATCGGTTTACTTGGACCGGAAAACGCCATAACTATGATATTAGATGTTGTCTTGATAAGGCCATGGGAAACTCCGAGTGGCTTTCGCTGTTTCCTACTGCTCTACTTGAATTTCTCCCATTTGAAGGGTCGGACCATCGACCTTTGGTGACCTCGCTATTTCGACTATCATTCGTTAAAAAGCAGCGGTTTCACTATGATAATAGTTTGGTGTCCGAGGAGGGGTTTAAACAAGAAGTGGTTGAGGCATGGGCAAGACCACAACACAATAACACCACGTTTGATGAGCGAATTAAAGAAGTAAGGACCACGATCTCACAGTGAAAGCATAGCCATAGGACCAATGCTAGCAATCGTATTTCACAGTTGAAACGACGATTAGATGAAGCTTACTCTGACCCGCAATGTTCGACTTCAACCCGGAATGATATTCAGAAAGATTTACAAAAGGCATATCGGGATGAAGAGCATTACTGGAAAATGAAAAGCCGAAACCAATGGATTAATCTAGGCGATCGTAACATCAAATTCTTTTACGCCAAGACAAAATCAAGAGTAGCCAAAAATAAAATTCTCGTTACTGAGGATGACAATGGCAATATATACCATAGGAGATGATGAGATTGGCCAAGCAGCAGAGGCCCATTTTAAATCCTTATTTACTAGTGATGGGTACGATGAATCCACCCTCACTAATGTCTTCACGGGGTTTGAGCATCGTGTGTCAGATCATATGAACCATGAATTAACTCAAATGGTATCGGAGGATGAAATACGCGATGCGATGTTCAATATTGGAGCTACAAAGGCTCCAGGACCACATGGGTTTACAACGCCTTTCTTTCAACAGTTATGGGAAGATATCAAATCTGATATTGTTGCCGAGGTAACAGCATTCTTCCAAACTGGTAAAATCCTAAGTTACCGAAACCATACAAATATTTGCTTGATTCCTAAAAGAGACCTCCCAATGAAGATTTCGGACTTCCGACCAATTTCGTTGTGCAACGTCACTTACAAAATTATTTCCAAGATACTGGTGAATCGTTTAAAAAACCATTTACCGAGCATTATTTCTCCAAATCAAGCCGCTTTCATTCCAGGAAGGAACATCATAGACAATGTCATCATCGCACATGAAGTCCTCCACTCGCTCAAATCTAGGAAACGGTGGGCTAAATCTTACATGGCAATTAAAACAGACATCACCAAATCCTATGATCGCCTGGAATGACCTTTTTTACGCCATACAATGACTGTTATGGGTTTTTCACCCACTTGGATCAGCTGGATCATGGCATGTGTCGAATCGGTCTCCTTTTCGGTATTAATTAATGGCAACCCTCGAGGTGCTATTACACCAGGACGTGGGATAAGACAAGGGGATCCTTTGTCTCCTTACCTTTTCATTCTATGTGCTGAGGTTCTAACCTATATGCTGGAATCAATGGCTCTAAAAAAGCGTATCAAACTTAGTGCTACAGGTCCAGTACTACATAACCTCATGTTTGCGGATGATGCTTTGTTCTTCTGTCATGCTCATCCTCGTTCCTCCAAGGCTATTATGGAAACTCTTCGCAAATATGAGAAGGTTTCAGGTCAGTCAGTTAACTTGAACAAATCCGCCATCACATTTGGTTCCAGAGTATCTGCTAATGTCAAGACGCGATTGAGACATATCCTTAACATTCACAATGATGGTGGTAATGGGAAGTATCTAGGCTTACCGGAGCAAGTTGGACGGAAAAAGAAAGACATATTTAAGTTTATTGTAAAAAAGGTACAAAAACGAATGAGTAACTGGACGAATAAGTTTCTCTCGATTCCGGCAAAGAGATTCTTGTCAAGACGGTCGCACTTGCGCTACCGGTGTACACAATGAATTGTTTTAAACTACCAAAAGGAATCTGTGAAGATATCGAGGCAGCATTAGCTAATTACTGGTGGAATAAAGGACATGACCAGAAGGGTATGCATTGGTTTGCTTGGAAGCGATTAAGTACATCCAAACGGGATGGAGGTCTAGGCTTTCGGAACATTTAGAATTTCAATAATGCGCTGCTGGGCAAGCAAGTATGGCGGCTACTACATAAACCAGATTCTCTGGCGGTGCGTGTACTTCGCGGCAGATACCACCCAAATGGGACCATCATGGAAGCACAAATTGGGAAGAAACCGTCATTTATATGGAGACCCTTGCTTGATGGTCGTAACTTGGTACAAAGAGGTATGCGTGTAATTATTGGTAACGGTCAAAATACGAGGATATGGACGGACAACTGGATACCAGACTCGACGTCGCGCCCACCCCGACAGCTATATGGACCTCTCACAAATGTTACTTCGGTGGCTAAATTGCTTACGTCCACACATGATGCATGGGACCGGGATAAGCTCCTTGCAAACATTGTACCGGAAGATGTTGAGATCATTGGAAGGATAAGACTCGGTCGATTTTCAGATTTAGATTTTGTGGGGTGGGCTTTCACTCCACAAGGACATTATACAGTTAAATCGGCCTTTTGGTTAGCAGAACAGATTAGTGACTGAGTAGTTAAGCCGATACCAGGAAATTCAGGACTTAAAGCAACGGTGTGGAATCTGAAAATAGTCCTTAAACTTAAACATTTCTTGTGGAGGATACTTTCATCAGCTCTACCTGTAGGGACTATCCTAAGGTAACGACGTATTACAATGGATACCATTTGTAAACGATGTTGTGCAGAGGAGGAGAGCTTAGATCATCTGTTTTTTCAATGTCCTTATGCAAAGGCCATTTGGCGAGGCAATCAGGTGATTGATCCAATAATTCTCAATACAACTGTTTCATTTGAAGATAAGGTGACAGCCATCATACACAATAGCCACAATCCAAGGCTCACATCACTAGATCGCCAGACTCCGATTTGGGCGATGTGGAGGATTTGGAAGAGTCGAAACCTTCTGGTATACCAGAAAAAACCAAATACATGGTATCAAGATTTGCATAAGATTTATCAGGATGTAGCAGAGTTGTTATCCATGCAAAACCGTCAGACAATTCCGCAGGCACGCCGTCAGGTTAACTCATCTTGGAAACGTCCTCCATTTGAGTGGATAAAATGTAACTTTAATGCTAGCTTCCGAGGCCCTGAACCATCACTCAGGTTGGGTAAGCAGGAATGCTGAGGGGATGTATTTAGAGTCAGGTCATGGTGTTGGTTACATTTGTGATGATGTCGTCGAAGCGGAATTACATGCTTTACTTATGATGATTCAGCATATGTGGACAAGAGGATATCACCAAGTCATCTTTGAAGGAGATAGTAAAAATCTCACTCTTTTGCTCAATGGAAAGGATTGTCGTCTGCTGCATCATAACTTAATTTCTGAAATCCGTGGATGGCTACATCGGTTCAGGAGAACAGAAGTAGTATGGACAAATCGAGAGGCTAATCAAGTAGTTGACTGTTTATCAAAGATCACTTTTCAAAATGGCTCCTTATATGAAGTTTTCTCATTGCCTCCTAATTGTATTACAACTTTACTCTCGAATGACTTGCATTAATAAAGTTGAGATTTGGAAAAAAAAAATAAATAAATAAATTTAGTTGATCAAAAGGATCAAGTTTGTTTTTAAAATATTAAAATGATCAAGTTAAATTATTTTCTTTAATAAAGATGATTGAGTGAATTTTGATTTGTATAGAATCAAAGGTTTCTTACTTCTACCGATTGTTTTAATTGTAATTAATCATTTGAAATTTGATAGGAAAAAAAAATATAATCAATATTTTTTTTTGTAGGTCGTGAGTCCTCAATGGCCACGGGTTTGATGATTTGCAATATGGAGCGTCTCTTTATGTCGGTTCTATGATTTTTTTTTTTTTTTAATTTTTTACAAACTGAATTTCATTAATTTAACATATAAGTCATTACATGTAGGAAAGGTGGACAATAATGAAATAAAGACCAAGGAAAACAATCTTGTATGACTTGTTTAGTCAAAGCATCTGCACAAGTATTTGCCTTTCTGTGCGCAAAGATGAACGTTATATCTTGGAAACCAGTGCACCAGTTATGTACTGTATCCTCATAGTGATCAAGCACCAGGTTGTCCGTTCTATTCGTCAAAAGCTTGTAAACTGTTAGGTTGTCACCTCCAAATTCCACTTGTCTGTATCCCAATCCTCAGGTGGCTTGGATGGCCTAGATTAGTGTTGTCAATTCAGCTTCTTCCACAGTACATCGACCTTGGTACTTTCCCATTCCACAGTGTAGGACATTGCCGCAAGAATCGCGAATGATCCATCCTAATGTGGATATTGCGTCGCCTTCCCTGTGTGCGACATCGTAGTTGCACTTGACCCATACGTAGGTAGGAGGAATCCACTTATCCCTCCGGTGCCCACTCGCAATGATATTCGTGTGCGTTCCTCCATCGGTGATCTTACCTAGGGAATTCCACTCCTCGAAATCATTAAGCGATCTGGTTGCAGTATCCGAGCTTGTGCGCAGACGTTTGCTGAAGAACAAATCATTCAGAGCTTTCCATAGTTGCCATAGTAAGTGACATGCGAGAGTGCGCCCAGAATCCCATTGAGAGCATAGTGCTCTCCAAGTAATAGCGTGCGAGTAGGGTGAGCAGTCTGTGGTAGCCTCAATCCAAGTAGTCGCCAAACCGATACAACATATTGACATGTGAAGAAGAGATGTTCCATTGTCTCGACCTCTGTACCACATCGAATACAGTGGGGTCCATTGGGAGATGTCTTTGTGACAAATTCGCAGCAGTAGGTAGGATATTCGAGCAAATCTTCCATAGAAAGTGTTTAAGCTTGGGAGGGATTTGCAACTTCCATAATAGGCCACTAATATCTGGTTGCCTCGCTAGAGGGACTTGCAGTCCACTGAGGCCATCATCTATAGATTTACGTAAAGCGTATCCAGATTTGACCGTATATTGACCATCCTTGGTATAACACCAGAATATCGTATATATTGGCAAGCTGGGCGGAATGTATAGCTTCCGAATGATTTAATGGCCCGCATGATGAATACAGGATCAGAGAGCGTTGTCATCCCAGTCTTTTGTATGCCTATTGATTAGATTATGAATCTTAGTAGCCGGAACCACCTGGGGGAGGAGCTGAGGTGGGCGTGGAGGTGTCGTGGGGATCCAGTTATCAAGCCCAATCTCTCCACGCTCCCCATTTCCAATACGGAGGCATGAGCCGCAGTTCAATAACTCGCCACCAAAGAGTAAAGATCTCCATCCATAGGAAGCACCCTGATGAGTCGTGGCTTTCAGAAGTTTCCCATTCCTGAAGTATCGGTATTTTAAGACTTTAAACACAAGACTATGAGGTCGCTGCATTATTTTCCACACTTGATTGACCAACAAAACTTGATTAAATCCATGGAGGTCTCTAAATCCCAGGCCACCCCTGCTCTTAGAGGTTGTGAGTTTCTGCCATGAAACCCATGTCATCTTCCGTTTCTCTGATGTTGAACCCCACCAGAAGCGGCTTAACATTCCGTTTAGCTCCTCAGAAAGCTCCACCAGGAGTTTGAAGCAGTTCATTGAGTAGATAGGCATGGCCAATGCCACACTCTTGAGTAGAGTCTCCTTCCCTGCGACTGATAGGAACCGATTTTGCCAACCCTGGATGCGGTGTTCGACTTTCTCCTTGATGTATGAGAACATCGCTGTTTTATTCCGCCCAAACTGCTCTAGTAGTCCTAAGTACTTCCCCCCCATCCCAATATTAGGAATACAGAGGATATGCTGAATAGAGTTGCGAGTATGTTCATAGACTTTAGCCCCAAAAGTTATAGTAGATTTTTCGAGACTGATAACATGGCCTGATAGTTGAGCATATTGTTGGAAGATTGTTGAGAGTGTCTAACTATTACGAACATCTGCTTTCGCGAAAAATAGAGAATCGTCTGCAAACATTAGATGAGTCAGCTCCGGGCCACCACGACTCAACCTAATCCCTTGTAGCTTCCCATCAGAGGTAGCTTTATTGAGTAGACAGCTCAAGACATCAGAACATAGGATGAATAGATATGGTGACAAAGGATCGCCTTGGCGGAGCCCCCGTTGCGGCGTAAACTCGCCATACGGACTCCCATTGATAAGAACCGAAAATGAGACCAAACGGACGCAGGTCATAATCCATAAAATCCAGCGATTACTAAACCCCTTCCGGCGCATAACACTTTCTAGGAAGTTCCACTCAAGTCTGTCATAAGCCTTATTAATATCAGTCTTGACTGCCATATATGTAGTGTTTAACGGTTGTCTGGATTTGAGAGCGTGAAATACTTCATGGGCCAGGATAACATTGTCCGTTATGTATCGTTTCGGGATGAAAGCAGCCTGGTTTTCATTCACAAGCTCGCTTAAGACCTCTTTGAGATGATTAACTAGGATTTTAGACACCACTTTATACAGTACCGTACACAGACTAATAGGGCGGAAGTCTTTCATTTTCTGGGTTCTACTGATCTTAGGTATAAGGTAGAGGTTCGTGTGATTTAACATGGAATCGAACGTACAAGTGCGAAAGAAAGCCTGAATCACCAACACGATGTCCGGTCCTAGAATACCCCAACATTCCTTGTAAAAGGCCGCTGTAAAGCCATCGGAGCCAGGGGCTTTAAAAGACCTGATTGATAGGAGCGCAGAATGTATTTCCGACTCAGTCACTTCCTTTGTAAGATTGGCATTCAGTTGAGGTGTGACCACAGTAGGGATGCATTGGAGCGGCTCTTCCGGTAAGGTCGGAGCAGTAGTGGAAAAAAGATCTTGAAAGTACCGTATGGCCTCATTTGCTATATCCTCATCACCCCGCAAAACATGTCCCGCCGCATTATGGAGGAAAGTAATACGATTTTTGGCTCGTCGGTTCTTCGTAGTCGCGTGAAAGAAGCGGGTATTGCGATCTCCATAACTCAACCAGTTGGTGCGGATCTTTTGGAACCAATAGAGCTCCTCCGCTCTATAAGCCTGATTAAGTTCGATACGTAGCTTCTTGATTTTTTCCACAGGTATGTGAGCTTGCCTCGTCATAGTATCAATTAGTTGACGTAGTTCCTCAATTCGTTGCCGCGAGTTGATATGCTTTTTACGCTTCCAGTGGGTTAGTGTCGAGCGACATTGACGAATGCTAGTTCCTATTGGTGTTGGTCCCCCAACCTTTGGCAACATGAGCTTTAAAGTCAGGTTCCTTACAAAGCCGAACATCAAAACGAAACTGTTTCTTTCCACACTCAAGTTTGTCGCGCATCTTGATAATTACCGGACGATGGTCTGATTCTACCAAATCCAAAAACCCAATCTCTGACAACGGATAAAAGGCTTGCCATTCGCGGTTTGCCATCACACGGTCCAAACAACATTGGACCGTAAATTCTCGCCTCTTCCCTACCCATGAAAAGCGGTTTCCGATAGACGATAAATCTTGTAAACCACACACTTTGACCATTGTTTGGAAATCAACCAAACTCCATGGCTCACGTTCTCGGCCTCC
>OVAN01003521.1:6139-17921 GCA_900406275.1 Anastatica hierochuntica
GGGGGGCTATACCCTCCCGAATGTATTGCATAATTGGAATTCTCCAATCCTCTCGCCCCAAGACCTTATCGTGGAGAGATATTGGTGGTTTCTGAACTGCTTCATTTACAGGTTCCTGATTACTTTAGGTGCTTGGGTTTACATGATGATTGGTCATGCCCCCGGAGGTATCGGAGAATTAGGCTCCAAGGAGTCTTTGTTCTTACGAATACCTTCAATGTTCGTATCAGATTGCGGAGTCTGGATCGTGCCCTAGAGATATCTCGAGAACTGGAGGAGTCTGGATCGTGCCCCCAGAGGTATCTCGAGAAGTGGGGGAGTCTCTGTTCTTAGAGGTACTTATTGTGTATAAGTTTAAGTCCAGAGTCTGGATCGTGCCCCCGGAGGTATGCTTTTAAAATTGCGGATTTTTGTTTTTGGGAACCAAAATGTTTTAAGAACTTAGGTAGGAGGATCATCCCAGATAGTTGCGGTTGCTACCACCTCGGGATGGCTAACTTCTTGTTGTTCTTTCGGTTCATTATCGATTTCAGCTTTGGTAGCTATACCGATGCTGGGTTTTATATACCTTCGGCTGGTATGATTCGTTTGATAAGGGGGTCGGATGTGGAGGCTAAAGCTGCTAAGGCGTCGGCTGAGGAAATTTCTCCTCGGGGGATCCTTGTTAGTTTAAATTTATTGAACTGCTTGGTGAGGTTTTGTACGACCTCAAGGTATGCCTCCATTTTTTCATCCCTTGTTACGTATTCTCTATGAACTTGGCTAGCTACTAATTGGGAATCACTGTAAGCGCTTAGCTCTCGAATCCCAAGGCTTAGTGCCAGTTTCAGGCCTCCGATTAATGCTTTGTATTCGACTTCATTATTTGAAACATTGAAGCCGAGTCTATAAGACTGTTCGATTATTTCACCGACAGAGGAGGTCAGCCTTAGTCTAATTTCAGAGCCATGCCACGAAGATGCTCCATCGGCGTAGAGAGTCTATTTTGGAGTTACCAATTCTGCGTCAAGGTGTTCGGGAGCTAGCTCTATAATAAGTCAGCGATGACTTGAGCTTTAGTTGCGGTTCGAGTTCAATACTCTATATCGTATTTGCTGAGCTCAATGGCCCATTTGCGAGGCGGGCGGACTAGCTATGACTATTTAGTATCGTGCGTAATTGTTGAGAGGTCATTACGACGATTGAGTGTGATTAGAAGTACGAATGCCAGAGCTAGTTTTTCCATAGCAGGGTACCTGGTTTCTATGTTTATTAGACTTTTGTTTGTCTAATAGGCAGGTCTCTGTTCGTTGTTGCAACAGGTTTCTCCTGTTGCGTTTCCTCAAGAGCATAAGATTGCTCTCATTGGGTTTGATTGTTTCAGGAATTACTCTTTTTAGGAGGGCTTTTTTCTTCTTGAGAATCAGCCTTCGGAGGGTTCTGAGGCTTTTTATGGATTTTATCCGAAGATGCGGTTTCCTCTTCCAAAGTAATCAATCGAGATTGTATGTGAAGTGCATCGTCTATCGTTGGAGGAGGATTGATAGTTAGCTCAGACCAAAACTCGGACTGATACTAGAGACCTCTTCTGAGGGCTTAGTAGCGACCTGTTCATTGGGGTTTGAGAGCTTGGTTCTCACTGCTCGGAATTTCTCTATGTAAACTCGTAGTGAGTCTCCCATTCCTTGCCTGACCTTCCAAAGGTCCGCTTCAAATCCTACTTCTTAATGTAAGTCGAGTATTGCTTTATGAAAGCATTGGTTAGCTGGTCGAAGCTAGCTATTGAGTTTGGCTCGAGGCTTTAGAATCATTCGGGAGCTGTTCTGACCAGGTTGTCGGCGAACGTTCGGCAGTAACCTGCTTCATATTTCTCACAGGTGAAATGAGCTTTCAATAGCTAATCTGAAAGCTCTTAGGTGAGCTTTAGGGTCTGATGTTTCAACGTATTCGGTAATCCGAATTTTTTTTGGTATCTCTTATGTAAGAGTTGGCGATTCTATCTGTGAACGGAGTGCCTTGGGTCTCCTCAATTATGCTCTCAATTTCGGGAGCAAAGCTCATGGCCTTGTGGACCTAAGCGTTCAACTTTTGGAGAGTTGCATGAGTTTGTTCCATGTATTTTTGGATAGCTTCAGGTCCGTCCAAAGGGAGGACAGCTGGGTCGCTGTTAGGCATCGTACCAAAATTCTAATCAAGTATCATATCAGATACCTGTTAGGTATCGTACCAAAATTTATCGAGTATCGTATCAGATACCAGTCGGGTATCGTACTAAGTTCGATCAGGTATCGTACCGGGTACCTGTGAGGCATCGTACCTAATCTGGTTAGGTATCATATCAGATACCTGTCAGGAATCGTACCAGAATCTGGTCAGGTATCATATCAGATACCTAACAGGTATCGTACCAGAATCTCGTCAGGTATCGTATCGGATACCTGTCACATATCGTACCAGGTTCTGGTCAGGTATCATATCTGATACCTGTCAGGTATCGTACCAGAATCTGGTCAGGTATCTTAACAGATACCTATCAGGTATCGTACCATAATCTGGTCAGGTATTGTATCGGATACTTGTTGCGTATCGTACCAGGTTCTGGTAAGGTATCGTATCTGATACCTGTCAGGTATCGTACCAGAATCTGGTCAGGTATCGTACCAAAACCTAGTCAAGTATCATATCCGATTCCTGTTAGGTATCGTACCAGAATCTGGTCAGGTATCATATCACATACCTATCAGGTATCGTACCAAAATCTGGTAAGGTATCATATCGGATATTTGTCGCGTATCGTACCAGGTTCTGGTCAAGTATCGTATCAGATACATGTTAAGTATCGTACTAGAATCTGGTTAGGTATCTTATCAGATACATGTCTGGTTTGGTACTGGTACCGGTCGTGTTGGTTCCCGTGACCATGGAGGCTATATGAACGAGGTTGCTCCTAAAATAAATGTCTCAGGTGAAGGTCCATGACATCTAGGCGTCACGCTGACATGTAAGAATTTCAGACGACCACGAGGAAAAGATGGAACCTGAGGCCGAGATCTTGTAGAAGCCTCTTAATCAGGTTCGTTGGGACCTGAGGCTGAGATCTCACAGGAGCCTCTAGCTCAAGTTCACTGGAGACCTAAGGCTGGGATCTCATAGGTGCCTCTCGGTCAGGTTCGCTGGGGACCTGAGGTTGAGATCTCATAAGAGTCTCTCGCTCAGGTTCACTGGAGAACTAATGCTAGGATCTCATAGGTGCCTCTCGGTCAGGTTCGCTTCGGACCTGAGGCTGAGATCTCACAGGAGCCTCTCGTTTAGGTCCAGAGGGAGAATTACAATAATCTGCACATATTTTGCACATTGCTGATTCTGCAGAAAAATTTGTAAAACTTAATTCTCTACGATTTTTGCACGAAACAATTTCTCATAAAATTTTCAGAAAACAGTGTATGCACTAATTTTGCACGGGACAGTTTCTTATAAAACTTTTAGGAAACTGTGGACGCACGGATTTTGCACGGAAAAGTTTTCTTATAAAACTTTCAGAAAACTCTGCGCGCACAGATTTTGCACGGAACAATTTTCGTATAAAACATTCAGAAAATTGAATATGCACGGATTCTGCACGGAGTATTTCTCTTATAAAACTTTCGGAAAATTGTGCACGCACGGATTTTGCACGAAACAATTTTCTTATAAAAGTTTCAGAAAACTATATATGCACGGATTTTGCACGGAGTTTTTTTTTACAAAACTTTCAAAATTCGGGTTGATCCAAATCACGATCGATGGGATCCATCCTTAGCTAGCGGAAATGATTTCTTCCCCACAGACGGCGCCAAAATGTGGATACAAAATCCACACTTGAATTTGTGTAGGTTTAAATGAGAAAGAAAGAAGCGTGGGAGAATCCCGTAAGAACTTAAGATGAATACATCGATTGGTATTGGATTGAATTGATCTAAAAGATCTTACATAACGTTAATATGAGATTACAATGATCAAAGTTGCATTTACAAGAGAGAAGAGAAAGTAATTAAGAAAAATATTCTAAGTGTTTGTTTATAAGGCTGTCCAGAGAGCTCCACGTTTCTGGATGCTCTTCTTATATAGCAGATGGCTGAAGTTGTTCCACCACCAGACGCCTCTGAGATCTGCTCCTGAAATCTCCGGCTTCTGTTCCTGAAATCTCTCAACTATCTCCAGAAATCTCGGCATCTGCAACAGATGTATCTTTGACTCGGCTGTTGAGGTATCCAGAGTCATTTGGACATGAGATACCTGGGCTCGAGTACCTGGACCTCAGGTCCCTAGGTATCTTTGACTCAGCTACTGAGGTACCCAGAGCCGTTTAGACCTCAGGTACTCAAGGCTTAGGTACCCGGGTACCTAGACCTCAGGTACCTGGGTACCATGACCTCAGGTACCTGGCTACCTAGACCTCATGTACGTGGGTACCTGGACCTCAGGTACCAGGTTACCTGGACCTCAGGTACCAGGTTACCTGGACCTCATGTATGTAGGTACCTGGACCTCAGGTACCTGGACTTCAGGTACCTGGGCTTTAGGGTACCTAGGTTTCGATAACATATCTTTTGCACTTTAATGTTTTCACAACGGCTTAAAGGGGGTGATATTTGGGCCCAACAATACTCGTAAAGACTTGTACTTTTCGTAAAAACATCGTATCGATCGTATAAACGATAACAGTTAACTCGAATACCGACATTGTCTTAACCATACAATCGGTCTTATCATTTCGTAAAACCATCACCGCGTAGTCGTACGAAGAACGATCTCTCCAAAAGAAATCGTAAAAATCACTTTGTCGCTAAATGGCCCACGAGGATCCAAAACGCGACAAAAGTCCACATACGACTATGCGGTCCACATACGACTACGCGGTCCACAAAAAGTCGTCATACAAGATCTCGAAGTCGCCAAGGTCCTGATGACGTGTATATATTTCCATGCATAATTAGGTTCATTTAGCTTAGTTTCATCCACTTTTAGGTTGTATATGGCATCTTAGTCTTAGAATGTATTAGATTGAGTCTAGAGTCTAGTTTACGCATATCTAGCATTTGCATGAATTTTCTTTTTTATTTTGTAGGTGCAACTTGGGATGCATCTATGGAGGCTCTAGGCATGGATTCAAGGTTGGATAGAAGCTAAGAAATCATGGAGAAAAGGAGCAAAAGGCTATTGAAGAGATGGAGATCAACTAGGCATAAAAGAGGAGCAAGAAGCATCAAGAACTGCCCAAGGTTGGCTCCCGTCGAACCCTGGGTCGATGGCCAGCTACACAGGATCAATGGTCAGCAACCTGGGCAGAAACTCACATGTTCTCCTCTGTAGGTTGCCAGCCATTGACCCAAGGTAAGCTCTCATCGACCAGATGGGTCGATGGCTGACAACATAGCCCGAAAATTTGCTTGTGTTAGGGCTTCCTTCACTCTATGTTTAGTATAAATAGACCTTTATGCTTCAAGAAAAAAGATCATCTCCCTATCATCTTTTCTACATTTTTAGACACTATTTTGAAGATCAAAACCTTGTAATAACATTTGATTTGTTAAAAGTTCTTTGGATCTTTTTCTCTCTAATCTCTCCCTCTTTATATCTATTCTTCTAAACCATGGGAGCTCAAAGACCCATTCCATGTCTTTGGATTTTCATGAGATTTAACGAGTAGATCCTCTATGGATCTTGAGATATTGTAGGTTAGGGTTAGATCTAGGGTTTTTAATGGATATTTAGGCTAGATCTTAACATAATTTCTTCTAGGTTTAGTTTAGTTCTTAAAAGTTCATTGCTTGCTCAAAGACGCCTAGAAAGTGTTTGATGAAATGCCTGTGAGAACTAAACCTATGTTTTTCACCTTGAGCTATGAGAGTAGTTTGCCTTTAGGGACACCAAGGTGTTAGATGGCTATAAGCGCTTGAGACTCACTATCACCTACATGCTTAGATGGGCAACAAACGAGTGTTGAGCCTTGTAGTGTGTATGGGTGAATAGATCTTCGTCACGAGAGTGGGTTGATCGACTAAAAAGGGATCCTTAGTCTAGAAATAGCTAGATCCGTTAATAAAGTCTTACCCAAATCAATTACAACTCTAGATTGAACCAGAACCCATAACCATTGTCTCAAGATCATACTTTTATTTTGATTAGATCCAAAGTTCACTCTTTACTTACTTTACTTTTATGCTATTTTACTTTTGTTTGCTTCATTTGAACAATCACCATGGTTACTCACCCTTTTGATTAGGTTTAGTAGAGATCCGTGACAATCTCCTACTATACCACCGCCTAGACTAAGAGCCTTAGTATAATCTCCTTCTTTAGATTCTACTAATCCAAGCCTTTAAATCCTTGGACGACCCTATAATACTACAATTGACCCCGTTCTCTTGCGGGATTAAACGTAGGGTATTAGGTCTTATAAATAGTAAACTTTGACACTCGAGGAAACTCGCGAATAAGTTTTAGCGCCGTTGCCATTTGATTTAGGCTTTACCTAGAATCTTCAAAGAGATTTCTAGGATTCAAGAACTAGGATTTTATCTTTTTGCTTATTTTAACTAACTTTCTTACTTTCTTTTGTTGATTTTATTTTATTTGTGAAGGTATATGATAATAAGATCAAGACGTGAGCAAAATACAATACTTCTTGACATCGACCTAACAATCATTGAAAGACAACAAGCAAAACAAAGAAGAGCTAGAGAGAGACAAGCCCATCTAAGAAGGTTGGGTATGAATCAAGAGGTTGAACAAAGATATCCTCCACTTATGGAGAATCCTCAAGAACGAATTCCCCCTCTCAATCAAGGGAATGCTGTGGGTCAAGAGCAACAAAGGAACTTTTCATTCCACATCCCAAGAGAAGAACCAAGGATTGGAGACGGAGATGAGCCATTCACTAATAGTGAAAGCATGGGCATAAGGTCACCACCAATCCACAACAACAATTTCGAGATAAAGTCAAGCTTGATCAATATGGTACAAAATGCAAGATTCTTTGGCCTTGCATTAGAGAACCCTCTTGAGCACTTGGACAACTTTGAAAGATTGACCAGAACGGTGAAAATCAACGGAGTGCCGGAGGACATCATCAAATTGACCTTGTTTTCATTCTCTTTAGGAGACAAGGCATCTCAATGGGAGAAAGGAGTTGTGACTTCTTCAATCACATGGGATGAGTGTAAGAGGAAATTCTTGGCTAAGTTTTTGTCGCCCCAAAGGACGGCAAAGATTAGGAATGAAATCTCTACCTTTAATCAAGGAGGAATTGAATCGTTCTATGAAGCTTGGGAGCGCTTCAATGGATACATAAGGAGTTGTCCTCAGCACGGTATCACCAAGGGAAACCTTCTTCAAATCTTCCATAGAGGTATCCATGAGAAGTACCGTTTAGCTTTGAACACCGCCTCCATGGGAAGCTTTGCTAGTCTTTCCACCGAGCAAGGAGAGAAGCTCATTGACAACCTTACCCAAAGCGATAATTGCGATGGGGATGACTATGATAAAATGGTGAGGAGGACCGGATCTAAGGAAGACAAGATCAAGGAGCTAAATGATAAAGTTGATAGGCTCATACAAAAAACAAGAAGAAGTGTTCACTTTGCAGAAACCAAATTCGATGGAAAAGGGGTTGAGAACGAAGAGGAAGTGAGCTACATACAAGGAGGGTACTACCAAAAACCCTTCAACCAAGGGTACAAGCCTTTCAACAACAACTTATCTTACCAAGGCACTAATGTGGAGGACCCACAAGATCAAGTCTATCCTTCGAAGACAAACCAACAAGGGTACCAATACCAATCTAGGCAAGGCTTCTACCAAAAGCCTCAACAACAAACCGGTCCTACCATAGAAGAAGAGAATCACGCTATGCTTAAGAAGCTAGTCGAAGGACAAAACGAGACAAAAGTCGACCTCAACAAGAAGTTTGGAGAAATGAATGTGAGGATAGAGTCAATCTACCGAGATATGAATATCAAGCATGAAGGTCTTGCTTCACATGTCAAGGTAATAGATACTCAACTCCAACAAGTGATCTCGGAACGTAAAGTAAAGGGAGTATCTAAGGAGAAATGAGAAAGGAGAATCAAGCAAGGATTTTTGCAACACCTTTCTAGAAGAGATCGACCAAACTCATCAACCATGGGACGGTATTGTCTTTACTCTTGAAGAGGAAAAAATTATTGATGATTTTGAGAATTTATTTTTGAATCCTCTTGATGAGAATGTTGATTGCTTGGATTTGGAGTTGATTGGGAACCCGAGTTTTAAGGAAGATCATGCCGAAATTGACCTTGAAATTGAAGAGAAAGACGCTCCTAATGGAATTAAGCTTGAGAGAAAGGACACTCTTTTGGCTAAAGGAGGTGTCGAACTTGAGAAAGAAGAAGGAGAAGAGCCTTTGATTGTTGATAAGGCTACTAAGAAAGATGTTTTTTGAGGAAGATAAAAAGGATGATAGCTTCAAAGAGAAAGAAAAGGTGAGTGAAGAAGACTTCCCCATTTTGAGTCTTCCGGTTCTTAAATCAAAACTTCCATACCCTCAACGCTTGTAGAAGCAAATCCTTGAGTTGCAATACAAAGAAACCTAGAAGAAAGGTCTTTTGGATATTTCTAAGGAATGGGAAGAAGAAACTAAGACAAGCGATAATGTCAAGGAGAAGTTAGAAAAGGCCATCGCTCAACGGGACAAAGTTGAGAAGATCATGAGGGACAATGGAATCCCAACAACTAGAGCCATTGAGAAGACTCTAGAGAAGAGAAAATATGAAGGAAGGTTTCTAATTCCATGTGCTCTTAAGGATTACCATTTTGAGGATGCTTTGGCGGATACCGGTGCTAGTTTGAATGTGATCTCACTATACCGTGTGAAAGAGCTTGGACTTCAACATAAGATCCAAAGAGGAGCAGATCCCATCCTACGTGGGGATGCATCTAAAAAGACTCCTATGCGAGGGCTTGAGAACATGGAGCTAAGAGTCAACAATACACTTGTTAAGTGTAACTTTGTGGTAGTGGATACTAAGTCCAACCATGCCAATTTTCAATTGATCTTAGGAACGCCATTCCTCCTCACTACCGGAGCCTCGATAGACTTTGATACTAAATGGCTTGTTTTGAAAAAGTTTGATGAAGGAGTCTCCTACCCAATGCTTAAAACCAAAAGGGACAACTTCTTTTGTGGTACGGTTTACTTAAGGGAACCAAAGAAGAGGGGTAGATTCCGAAAAGAAAAAGACTATGATAGCTTGGAGATAGATGGAGATTTGAGGTTACTCTATGAGGAGGATCTTGATAGAAATGTGTCACGTGAAGGTTTGGTCACAACAATGAATGTGACCCCCACTCAAAGTACAACCCTCAAGCGTAGGAGGTCCTCAATCTCGCCAATTAAGAAGAAAGAACAACGGTCAAGCTAATGACCTTAAACAAGCGCACTTGAGAGGCAATCTCATGCTTATCCTTTTGCACATATTTCTTTAAGTTTTTAATTTTCATGCTTTTTATTTCAATGATGATGATTTTGTCTTGGAATAATTTTCTCCCAAGACTTTCTTATTCTCTAAGCTTAGGTACCAAAGGAGAGCTAAACAAAGAAAAGATCAAAGCCAAAATGGAATAATGGATCAAAGTATTATACAAGTTGATATGACTCAAATTCTAAGGCACTCCATAGGCTGAGGTAAGTTCTCCTAAATTCGAGCATCTAATTTCATTTCACCACCATAAAAGATTTTTAAGAGTGAATTTTGCAAAAGCTTGGTTTGAGAAAACTAAAACCTTTTTGATCAAATTAAAACCTTTGTTACAAAAGTTTAAAAGTTCAAGAAAAAATAAGTTTTCCTCCACTTTTAAAAAGAAAATCAAACTTGGAACCACTTTGCAAAATTGCCCCATTAGAAACTTGAATTTTAAGAAATTTGGAGACCACCTTTTAAATAATTTTTGTACTTGTTCATTTTCAACCACAACTTTAAGAAGCCATTTCTCTCTCTATCTTTCTCCTTCTGTCGCCATTTTTGAAGCAATTGTAACAAAGGAGAAGCTTTTGTTTTCAAAGAGAAATTTGTGCTAGAAATCTTTAGTATTGTTCCTCTAAGTTCATTCAAGGATTTTTCCTCATCCCATCCTCCCCCACAACATCAAGAACAAGGTATGAACATCTCTAAAACCCTCCTTTTGCATTGCTTGAATTTTCGATTTTTTTGAAGTAAGAAAGGAGACATTGATGTTTAATGGGATGTTAAGCTAGACAATGCTTGATTATGAAAGTTTCTTGGGCTACATTTGCTTAGAAACACTTAGAATTGCAAGAACCTTAAGTTGTGTGTTTGAAGTGATTAGTACTTGGATTTTCTATCTTGAGGAATCTTGAACTTGTTGGTTGCTTTCAACTTTGGATTCTAGATGTTGTAAGAACCTTTTACCATTTCCTTAAATTGGGAAACTTGTTGGAGTGGTTAAGCCACTCATGAATTTTGATTTTTGGGTTCCCGTAAAAGGAAAGTTGGTGTTTGGTTCTTTTATAGCTAAACTTGAGGTGGTTGTTTGAATGCTTGGATGAGTAGAGTATGAATTGTCATTACTACTTTGAGTATTATCCATGAGCTATAAATTTGGGTATATTATATTAAGTGCACATCATGTCTAAAATTGGACTTGTTCTTTGAAAGATATCATTTGGATATTGAACTTAGTAGTCTAGAAAGCATTTAAACAAAGTTAACCATACAAGAGCCACTGGAGCAACCAATATAACCACCAAGAATTTCATTTCAAGAGCAATCATGGAGAACAAACGGAGAGGAACCCATTGGAGAGACTTCAAGACCAAGGTGGGGATCCTTCCATTATGAAGACCCCGAGCCATCCATCGGTTCATCAAAACACTCATACATATGAGTTGTCTAAAAGGTACACCTACACTTTGCATTGTTAATACCATTGCATGTTTCTCATTTTTATGTGTGTTTTGTGCTAGTCACTCTCACGACTTAGGATTCACCGAGACGTTGAAATTTAAGTCCGGGGGAAGGGATTAGTACTAATACTATTTTTAGTTTTGATGTTTTTCTTTTCATTTCATGCATATTGAGTCTTGCATTTGTAAATAACTATGATTTACAAAAAAAAAACCAAAAAAATTGAAAAATATTTTTAGTTTTGATGTTTTTCTTTTCATCTCATGCATATTGAGTCTTGCATTTGTAAATAACTATGATTTACAAAAAACCAAAAAAATTGAAAAAATTTCAAAAAAATCAAAAACATTTTCATCTTGCTTTCAAAATTCTCATGTAGATTGCATACATTTGTGAATATTTAGTTTATAGGAGCATATAGGATTGCATTTTGAATAGGGAACAATGATGATAATGCCTAATAGATGGTTAAGTTTTGCTTAATGAATAATGCCGTCTTTAGAAGTAAAATAATGCCTAGACCGCTTTTAGTCTTAGGAAAATTCGTAATCGGAATTGACCACATTAAGGTCTTTGCAAAAGTGGAAGTAGATTATCCTTAGAGTCAATACCTACTTAAGATGGCATTTTAATAAATTCTAATATCTTGTTTATGGGCATTTTCATACTTGACCATGGGAATTCATCACATTTGAGCTATGTTCTAAACCTTTTAAACCACTTAATCTTACCTCAAATGGCTACTCTCCTCTTTATAGTAGTAACCTATCCTTATAAACCCTTAAACCATTCCTTAAAAACCCCCTATCATTTCTAAATGTGAAGCCTCTTTAGGAAAGTGCACACACGGGCAAAATCCC
>OVAN01003521.1:17961-28774 GCA_900406275.1 Anastatica hierochuntica
CTAGAGTATAGGAGGGGAAAATCTTTGTGGTTTTGGGTTTGTCTAGTCTTGGGTATGGTTTGTGAATATTGAGTCAAGTAGATGTTACTTAGTGTTTAAATGTTCCTAGGTTGCTCCAATAAGAAAAAGAAAGAAGGAAAATAAAAAAAAGATAAGAAAAAGAAGTAAAGAAAAAGACACTAGAGATTAATAGTAAGTTGAGGCTTTAACCTTAGAAAAACTAAAAGCTTAGAGAGTCCACACTAAAAAAGAAACAAGAATCCAAGTGATTAGATAGTGGCTCTTAAAATCAAAAGAAGGTTAGTAGCTTATGAGCTTAAAAGACAAAGAATCTCTAGTTGTCTACAAAAAGAAAGAAAAAGAATGAGTNTAAAGAATCTTCGGTTGTCTACAAAAAGAAAGAAAAAGAATGAGTGTGGTTCAATAAAAGTCTATTGGTTTCTAGGATTAGGATGTGTAGAATATCAAGTTAGTGTTTAGATCGTTAGGAAGCAATGGGTGGGAACAATTAGAGGAAGTAAATGCTTTGTATGCATAAATTGTTCGACATACCACCTTGCTTTTGCCTAGTGTCTTGCACTACTTTTGTTTGAGAGAAACCAACCTAAAAATTGAGTGAACCCTCTTCTTTTTACACTTCTTTAGATTAAACCCTTCTTTGAAATCCAAACCGAATGGATGAGATGCATTTCCCATAAGTAAAGAAATCACGCCTATGTTTAATTGAAAGTAAAAAAGAATTGGCGATGAGGTAGTCTATGGATGCTTAGCTTAGATTCTAAGAGTTGGCCTTGTGATGATAATGGAGAAGTACTTAGNTTCTTTTCCTATCTTTGTTTTGAGTTCCCATTTGCAAACCTCATTTTCGGGATTGGTCTTTGTTGTTTGCTTGAGGACAAGCAAAGGGCAAGTCCGGGGGTTTTGGATGTGTATATATTTTCATGCATAATTAGGTTCATTTTAGCTTATTTTCATCCACTTTTAGGTTGTATATATGTCATTTTAGTCGTAGAATTCATTAGATTCAGTCTAGAGTCTAGTTTAGGCATATCTTGCATTTGCATGCATTTTCTTTGCATTTTGTAGGTGCAACTTGGGATGGATATATGGAGGCTCTAGGCATGGAATCAAGATGGGATTGAAGCTAAGAAATCATTGAGAAAAGGATCAAAAGGCTATGGAAAAGATGGGGATCACTAGGCATCAAAGAGGAGCAAGAAGCATCAAGAACTGCCCAAGGTTTGCTCCCAATGACCCCTGGGTCGATGGCCAACTACCCAGGGTCGATGGCCAACAACCTGGGAAGACACTCACATGTTCTCCTCTGTAGGTTGCCAGCCATCGACCCAAGGTAGGCTCCCATCGACAAGATGGGTCGATGGCTGATAACATAGCCCGAAAATGCCCTTGTTTTAGGGCTTCCTTCACTCTATGTTTAGTATAAATAGACCTTTATGCTTCAAGAACAAAAGATCATCTCTCTATCATCTTTTCTACATTTTTAGACACTATTTTGAAGATCAAAACCTTGTAATAACATTTGGTTTGTTAAAAGTTCTTTGGATCTTTTTCTCTCTAATCTCTCCCTCTTTATATCTATTCTTCTAAACCATGGGAGCTCAAAGACTCATTCCCTGTCTTTGGATTTCCATGAGATTTAACGAGTAGATCCTCTATGGAACTTGAGATATAGTAGGTTAGGGTTAGATCTAGGGTTTGTAATGGATATTTAGTCTAGATCTTAACATAATTTCTACTAGGTTTAGTTTAGTTCTTAAAAGTTCATTGCTTGCTCAAAGACGCCTAAAAAGTGTTCGATGAAATGCCTGTGAGAACTAAACCTATGTTTTTCACCTTGAGCTATGAGAGTAGTTTGCCTTTAGGGACACCAAGGTGTTAGATGGCTATAAGCGCTTGAGACTCACTATCACGTACATGCTTAGATGGGCAACAAACGAGTGTTGAGCCTTGTAGTGTGTATGGGTGAATAGATCTCCGTCACGAGAGTGGGTTGATCGACTAAAAAGGGATCCTTAGTCTAGATCTCCGTCTCGGCTAACGGGGGTTTGCGAAAAAAAGGAAGAAAGGAATGGATTTTACCTTCCTTATGATCATCAGAATCTGAAAGCAGAAAGTTGGGAGCGGAAATGCGATGATCAACAATGGAAAAATGGCCAAAAGCTGGAAATGGAGAAAGAGAGAAAATGGCGGAGGAAAAGCTATATGGATAAAAGGGAAAGAAAAATAAGGAAAAGGGTGTGAGTGATGATTTGAACTAGATATCGAGGGATTTTCCTTATCTATTCTCGAATATGTGGTATCTGATTGGACCGTAAATGATCCTCGCTAGCATTTGCGATCAAATCGCAAAGATTCTCTGAAATGGCTTGAAATTCAAATCAACTGAGCCAGAGGCTAAAAAAAACTTCCATGCATCCTGGTAAGCAGAAGGGAAATATGTTATTCCCTAGTTTCGGATCGAACTTGAGAAATAATGGGCGAACTATTAGGAGTAAATCAAACTAGGAAGAATCCTTCTGGTTTGAAGGCAGAAGCTAGAGAATGCCTGAATGCAGGAACCAGGAAGACGATATTTTCCGAGAAAAGAAAACCTAAAGGGAAAAGGAAATATACCTAATATCTAAGTATAAATGCGTATATTTCCTAATTCTAAGGGAAAATCATTGACCTTCTACTATAAATATGTAACCTAAGGGTTAAGACAATTCATTCACAAAAACCCGAGGGATTCGAAATTAGACCCAAAGAGAAGTTTAGAGGTTACGACTATTAGGGATTATACACCCATATGTGTTGTATATCTGGCTTTTCATTCATTATTATTAAAAGGATTCCAAAGATCTCTTGTTTTCCGTAGTGTTACAAAAAACTTTCCCTAATTTACCGTAACAACTGCTGCCTTTAATTTTTAAAATCCACAAGTACAAAATTTTTTGAAAGCTGTTAAAATCTTATCCAATCACTAATTTACATCCTAACCCCCTCCCAGGTCAAAACTTTGATGACAAACGTGCTCTGGTAGCAAAATGTAACACTCGTCTCATCCTCTCTCAAGAACGACGTGCTACTCAACCTAACTTACAACTCAAGTACTCGACAATTCATAAATTCATAAATCCACATGATTAATACTAAAGTTCAATCACAATATCCAATAATCTAAATAATTGGGATCAATTGATTATCAAAACGGATGAAATAAATAAAATAGATAATGTCTCGACAAATAAAATAAACCCCAAAAACGGCACAAAGCTCGTCTAGCAAATCCAACTACTCGGCAGTCCCACATAAAAAAAGAAGGGAAAAATGAAAAGTGAATAACAAGAGAATCATTCAAGGAGGTAGTTGATTTCCAGAGCACGCAAGTCTGGATACCAGCTTAACTTAGAAAGCAGAGAGTTTGTCATAAAAGACTTCGGGAGGAGAAGCTCGAGACACACCAATATTAGCATGTAATGATTCTAGACATTAGACTTTAGCTGCTGTGTCAGAGAGTGTTTTACACTTTGCATCTATCGAGCATCTAGTCATAGTTGGGTTCTTTCTAGCAGACCATGAGATTATATTAGAGCCAAGAATGCGCAAAAACCACCAATATATCTTCTTGTTTCTCTTTAACTAGCCCAATCACTATCATTCCGTGATGTGAGAGTAAAATCAGTGTGTTTTGTGAATGAAATACCATATGTGGATGTTCCTCTAAGATATTTGAGTATCCTTTTCAGTAGATTGAAATCAGACGTAGCTGGAGAATGCATTATCTGATAGATGTAATAGACAGCAAATTGAATATTTGTCTTAGTCAACGTAAGATACTGGAGTTTTCAAGCTAAATTTGTAAAGTATGTAGGTTTGGAAAACTCTTGATCTCGACTCAGGAACTATGTCTAATTAGATAGGAGGTGAAGTTGAGATTGTGTTGCAACCAAACATCCGTACAATGTAAAGTTGATCCACTGTGTATTTCTGTTTTCTTAGAGCATACCATCTTGATGAAAAATTACTGGAATACCCAAGAAGTAAAGTAGTTGACCCATGTCTTTCATTTCAAACTCAATGTTCAAGGAAACTAGCAGAGTTGATATGAGTTTATTACTATTTTCAGTTAGCAACATGTCATTCACATAGAACAATAGAAGTAAGATATTTATACCTTGTTCATAAAAAGAATAGAGAAGGATCTTGTTTAATACAGATAAATCTAAAGTCAAGTAGGTAGTTACTAAATTTATTTTATAATTCTCTTGGGGCTTGTTTGAGTCCATGGATGAATTTGTGTAGTTGACAAACATTTTCTTGTCTTTCTTGATCAACAAATCAAGGTGGTAGATGCATATAGACTATTTTAGTCACGTCACCATGAAGAAAAGCATTTCTGACACCAAGCTGTTTAATATCCCTTTGTTTTACAACCGTTATATGAAGTACATTTTTCAATGTTGTTGACTTCACCACAAGACAAAGTTTTAGATATTATATTCCTTCCTCTCGATCAAAGCCTTTAGTCACTAGTCATGCTTTCAGTTTATCCAGTGAACTATTTGCAGTCAATTTGGTTCTGAAAACCCATTTACACCCAGGAACATTCGTATTAGAAGTGTAAGGGGCCAGAGAATAGGTTTTTGTTTCTGAGAAAGAGCCTATTTCTTCTGTCATGGCTTTGTTCCATCCCAGGTGTTTTAAGGTTGTTGTGACTGTCTTTAGATCTGCATCAGAAGATGTTAATTCAATTAAAGCTTATTTAGGGTTTGGCTTAAAATACGTTCCTTTGCTTTTGTTATCATTGGGTGATCAATTGTAGTCTCTTCTTCAGTTGATTCTTTTTCAGAAATGTCTTTCCCAATAGAAGAATAATGATAGTTGTTGCCTATAGAATCAGGATCAAAGCCTATTTTACACTTAGTATTATCTTCTTCTTCTTCAATAGACACAACTAAAGACTAAGTTAGAGGAAAGTTCTCAAGAGTTAGAATAAGTACCTCTGTGTTTTCAGGGTTTATTACTTGTTGCACAATTTCTGTAGAGGTTGTCTCTTTTTCCTTACTGGTACATGTTTTAGGAGAAGATGCTGACAAGAAGCTTTGTTGCCAGGCTGCCAGGGGAAGAGAGTTCCTTTGAGGATGTAGGTGAGAGTAGCTGGTTTCTAAAGGGAAGCTTGGAAAGAGTACATGTCGATTGATGCTTACTCTACCTGTAATAGTTTATAAAAATATGTAGCTCTTATACTTATCATTGTAACCAATGATCACACATTTCAGAGATTTGGCATTAATCATGGTTGATGTGTTAGGTATGAGTCAAAGATTACACACACACACACACAAAGGTTCTTAGTATAGAATAATCAAGCTTCTTATCAAACAACACTTGATATGGACTTTTATGACTGCTTAGAGTAGATAGTGGCAACATGTTAGTGAGAAAGTTAGCTGTGAGGAATGGTTCAACTCAATATCTTTGAGGAATTTTACTCAGAAACATCATAAACATGCCTAATTTGTGATATGTCAATGTTTTCTTACTGCAATGATATTTTGTTGAGGAGTATGAGGACATGTTATTAACTGCCTTATACCACATTTTGTTAGATGAGCTACAAACTTGGCACTTGTGAATTTTCCCTCTCATCACACTGAAACATCTGTATTTTCTGATTGAACTGTAGCTCAACAAATGACTGATAAAGGAGAAAGATTGAGTAGAAATAAAACTTGTTCTTGAGTGGATAAAACCAACAATATTTTTGAGAAATGGCCAATAAAGATTACATGATCTATAAATCCTTGAAAGGAGAAAACTAGAGAGGGCCTCAATAAGTCACAATGCACTCTTTCAAGATGTCTAGTAGCTATGTAATCTTATGCAGAAATGAAGTTTTGAACTTTTAGCTAATTGGCAGGACTCACAACGTTTGACTGTTTTATTCATAGAGATAGCTTTATTTGTGACCAAATGCTAGAGAATCTCTGAACTATGATGATCAAGCCTTATATGATAAATTTCACCAGAGGTACTTACTTTTCTGGTAAAGTAGAAGCCTTCAAAGGATGACCAAGTCTTTTATCCCAAGACATATATGTCTTTATATATGATTCCTTATGTCAGGAGCTGCTTTGTTAGCTTATGTTTTACACGAACATCATCGTTATCAAACTTTAAAAAACATGGGTAATTAGCAGTAAGTTCGAAACACAGATAAAAGAGATTTTTATCTATGGAAAGACTAAAACATCTTCAAGACTTAACATACCTGACATAGTGACGTGGGCCAAGTTTACAATTTATAAACCAAATGCCCTACTTTCAATCCCGCAAGAGAACGGGGTCTATCGTAGTACTTTAGGGTCGTCCAAGGATTTAGAGGCTCGACTAGTAGAACCTAAGCAAAGCGAATGCACTAAGAGTCCTAGTCTAGGGGGGCGGTTTAGTAGGGGATTGTCACGGGTCTCCACTAAATCTAGTTGTAGTCAAGGCCAAACATTGTGAAAACTCACAAAAGAAAGCAATAAGAAAGCTAGCAAGAAAGTTAAGTAAGAAATGAGTAAACTTGGATCTAATCAAATAAAAGATAGGATCTTGAGACTATGGTTATGGGTCCGGATCAATCTAGAGTTGTGATGGAATTTTTGTAAGGCTTTATTAGAGGGTTGAAGCTATTCCTAGACCAAGGATCCCTCTATTGTCAATTAACCCACTCTCATGACGAAGATCTATTCACCCATACACATTACAAGGCTCAACTCTTATTTGTTGCCTATCTAAACATGTATGTGATAGTGTTCCTCAAGCCCTTCTAGCCATATAGCACCAAGGTAACATCCACTCCCATGGTCCCAAGTGAAAGAAATAGATCTAGTTCTCTCAGGCATTTCATCGAACGCTTTCTAGGCGTCAATGAGCAAGCAAATAAATAAGAAGATCTAAACTAGATCTATTAGGAATCTATGCCAAGATCTAGCCTAATCATCCATCACAACCCTAGACCTATCCCTAGTCTACCATATCTCAAGATCCAAGATAGATCTACTCACTAAGAGTCATGGAAATCAAAAGACAAGAGATGGGTCTTTGAGCTCCCATGGTCTTAGAATAATAAATTTAGAGAAAGAGATGAAGGAGAAAAGATCCAAATCACTTAAGAAAATAAAGAGTAATTACAAAGTTCTTAGATCTAAAAATGAAAGAAAAGATAAGTGTTCTTAAGCGTAAGTTGTGATCCTCTTGTTCTTGGTACATAAGGGTCTTTTCACGTCAAGGTTGCCTGGCATCGACCCAAGGGAGGCTGGCATCGACCCCTGGGTCAATGCTAGATGATGTTGGGTAGCAGCTCTGCCAAAGGAGGCTAGCATCAACCCAAGGTAGGCCAGCATCGACCTCTTGGTTGTTGACAGGGTGCCTTGGCAGCTTCTTGTTTCTTCTTCCTCCTCTTTGATGCCTTGTTTGATCCCAACTTCTTCCATAGTGTTTAGCTCCTTTTGTCCTTTGTTTTTAGCTCCATTTCAAACTTAGATTCTTCTCTAGAGCCTCTATGAATCCATCTTGAAATTTCACCTACAAATGCAAAGAAAATTGTATGCAAATGCAATATGCTCCTAAACTAGACTCAAGACTTAAACTAATGCATTCTAAGACTTATATGCAATTTTTACAACCTAAATGTGGATGAAACTAATCTAAAATGCATCAAAATATGCATGAAAATATGTACACATCAACACCCCCGGACTTTCCCTTTGCTTGTCCTCAAGCAAACAACAAAGACAAAACCCAAAAATGAGATTTGCAAGTGGGAACTCAAAACCAAGATAAGAAAAGTAATGCCTTATGCCCAATGTCCTCAAAACAAGTAAAGTGGTGCAAAGATCATCCAAGAGCCTAAGTACTTCTCCATGATCATCACAAAAACAACTCTTAGAATCTAGACTAAGCATCTACAAACAAACCTATCGCCAATTCCTTTTTACATTCAATTAAGCTAAGGCATGAGTTCTTTACCTATGAGCAATGCATCTTATTCATTCGGTTTGGAGTTCAAAGAAGGGTTTTAATGTAAAGAAGTGTGAAAAGAAGAGGGTTCTCTCGATTTAAAGTGGTTTCTCTGAAACAAAGTAGTGCAAGACAATAGGAAAAAGCAAGGTGGTAGCCGAACAATTTACGGATACAAAGCGTTAACTTCCTCTAATTTTTCCCACCTCATTGCTTCCTAAAGATCTAGACACTTACTTGCTATAGTTACCCATCATAATCTAGAAACCATAAACTTTTCTTAAACCAAACTCACTTATTCTTTTTCTTTTTGTAGGCAACTAAAGATTTTTAAACGTTTAAACTTCTAAGCTACTAACTGTCTTTTAAATTTTAAGAGCCACTATCTAATCACTTGGATTCTTTTCTTTCTTTTTCTTTTTAAGGGTGGACTCTCTAAGCTTTTAGTTTCTAAGGATAGAGCTTAAACTTAGTACTAATCTCTAGTGCCTTTTTCTTTCACTTCTTTTTCTTATCTTTTTCGATTTTTTCCTTCTTTATTTTTCTTATTGAAACAACATAGGATCATATAAGCACTAAGGAACATCTACTTGACTCAATATTCACACACCATTCCCAAGACTTAGACTAACCCAAAACCACAAAGATTTTCCCTCCTATAACTTTAGTTAGCCTTAAAGTGAGGCTAACTCTAAGGAAGTATCCTCTTTGTCGTTCAACTTCATTTCACTCGGGATTTTTCCCGTGTGTGCACTTTCCTAAATAGGCCTCACCTATCGAATAATAGGGGGTTTTGAAGGAAAGGTTTAAGGGTTCACAAGGGTAGGTCACTACTCTAAAGATAAGAGTAGCAATTTGAGCTAAGAAAGAGTGGTAAAAGATGGTTAAAACATAGCTCAAATGTAGTGATTTCCCATGGTCAAGTATGACAAAGCCCATAAGCAAGATGCTAAAATTCATTAAAAAGCAATCTTAGATAGGAATTGACTTAAAGGATAGCCTACTTCAACATTCGCAAAGACCGTTAAGTGGTCAATTCCAATCAAGAATTTTCCTAAGACAAAAAGTGGTCTAGGCAACATCTTACTTCTAGTGAGGGTATTATTCATTAAACAAAGCTCATCTACCTATGAGCTAGTTTCATCATTATTCCCTATGCAAAATGCAATCCTATATGCTCCTACAAACTAAATATTCACAAATATATGCAATCTATATGCAAAGGTTTGAAAATATTTTTGGATTTTTTTGAAACTTTCGATTTTTTGTTTTTTATAAGTCCTAACTATCTACAATGCAAGACTCAATATGCATGAAAAAACAACAAAACTCAAAATAGCATTAGTACTAAGCCCCTCTCCCGGACTTAAACTTCACCGTCTTGGTGAATTTCAAACTGTGAGATGGACTCATTAAAAACGCATAAGAAAATCGAAAATATGCAATGGCATATACAAGGGATAGTAGGTGTAACTTTAGAAAACTCATAGGTATGAGTGTCTTGTGAATCCGGCGGATGAATCGGGTTCATTGTTGTTGTGTGTTGATCTCCGTGGCCGAGAAGAAGAAGGGCCAACGGGGTGTTTCCTATGTTTCCTCTGGGATGGCTCTTGAAACGAAGTCCTTGGTAGTTGCATTCCATGCTCTTGTTGTTCTTGGATCACTAATAGCGGAAGAGCTATCTGATGCCTCGGTTGTAGGTGTTCAGGACCGCTTGAATCGTTATCTTCCGCATCTTCATCACTTGATGTGGCGTAGCGATTATACTTGTTGCTCTTCTTCATTCTCCTCCACAATTTGGTGAGAAAGTTTTCTTGTTTCTTTATGATCTTCTCCTGGTCAATCACCCTTCTTTCTAAGTACATCTCGTATTCATTCCTTTGGTAATCCGCGGGTGGTTCTTCTCTCTGGTACTCACAGTGGAAGGTATTTTCATTTTCTTGGTTTGGTTGTGGCTCGTGGGGATCGGACTTGTAGAGTCTTGGTTCACTCAGTAGGGAGTGATGGTTGACAAGTAGGTGTTGAGGGTAGATGGAATGAGAGTTTTTCATACTTAGTCGTCGTGGTGTTCTCTTGTAAAGGTAAGTAGCACGCCTTCCTTTGTCTTTCCTCATCAATGAACAAATAGATCACTAGAATGTTGGTGAAACCATGATACCCATAGAGAAACTTCTCCTTAACCAAGTGATTCATGTCCATTTTACGTTCTCCCCTCAAGTTACAGAATTGCCAAAGGTTGACTCCCACATGGAGAAATGATGGAGTGAGGAATCCGCCTATGCATATCAAAGGCTTACTCGTTGTCCTCAACTCTTAATGGTAATCCAACATCTCAGAGATGAAGACACCTCTGTTGTTCACATTGTTTCCCTCGAGGTCTTTGTTGAGGGCTAAGTTTCGCTAGTGATTAACTCAATTTCAAGTTTTAAATTTAGAAACCTTAATCACTAACAATCCCAACTAACCGAAAGTATACGGCAATGTCGATTGTAGTATTTAAGTGTCGAACCCACGAGAACTAGAGACTCAAACACTAGGAATACGCAATAATTCCTAAGCTAAGCAAATAAAAAGAGAAAAAAGTGGTGGCACAAAGATAATAGAGAACAAGCAACACAACCTAAATACACTAAACTAGACTTAAAACGATGGAGAAGTGGAACTTGGATTGGCAATTGAGAAGAGGTAATCAAGTGGCTAACTAACAATGAAAGAGTCAAGCAAAAGAACAAGTCCTACAACCATGGAATTCTTACTAGCCTAATCAACTCTCATGACAATAGGCCATTTCCATATTGATTAC
>OVAN01003522.1:0-28760 GCA_900406275.1 Anastatica hierochuntica
TAATTTATATAATCTAAAATAATATCAAAATTATCAAAAAAAATTGGTAAAAAATATATATATTTCACAACATATTTAAACATATAAGATTTGTTACATCATCGAAATATATATTTTATAATTTTTTCCGCACAATGTATGGATGATCACCTAGTAACAATTTAAAATTGCTGGATTTAAAAACAATGTAAGTGTTTCGTAGGGGAATTTGGTTATTTTCTTATGTAAAATGTTAATTTTGAAACTTTTAGAAAGAGGAATTAGTTTTCAAAATAATTTTTACAAATTTTTTCTATATATTTTCTACTTCAAAATACACGGCACTTATAAATGTAAACTTTACTGTGGACATTTTTCTTCTTTTTTGTAATTTTTTACTTGTGTTAGATGCTCCTTCTCTGAAATCAAGATTGCTTGACATAAATATGTGCTCGCCGTTTGCGTCGAAATATTACTACCTAGTCTTAGTAGTGCCATTTGATGGGAATATGAGCTGAAAGCTGTATAAACTATTAAATTAACACTAAAGATTCTAATATTCAAAGTTAAGAAAGATTAAAAACTATATGAAACAAATTTAGTATCATAAACATTACTCTGACTTCACAACAAAATTACATTAAAAACATCAACATGTTATGGCCTCTTTTGCTGATTACGATGAAAAAGTGGGGAAGCGAAGAGGAGCGAAGAGTAATTACGGTTTCGGCGGTGGAGGATAATGTCGTTGTTGAAGAAGACCTCATTGGTTTAAGGGGCTAAAATGATATTTTAGGCCTTCTGGCCCGGAAGGAAAATAGAGGAAACACCTTGTTGTTTGGCATATTATAGCATATGTATGAGACTTTTTAAACGGCATGACGTCTATGGGTTAAAACTACAAAGAGTTGAAAGCTGATGTGGCATAAGGAGAAGAGTTTTGGATGGAGGCTTAGGTGGACACCCTTAGGAGTCACAATTAACTCTTTTTAATTAGTTAGATTAAATGTATATAAGTACAAACTTTTAAACGACATTTTCTAATAAAATAACTTTTTGGTGGTCATATATATATATATGTATGTATGTGTGTGTGTGTTAGAAAATTACCAAAAAATTCTGATGGAACGAAATAAAAGATCTCTTGATAGTATATCTCATATTAGAAAATAATAATGCAAACAGTGATTGAATGACTGACTGTATACCTAACCCACAAAAAAAACACTAAAATTATACCTAATCCAATAATTCAACACTCAGATAATAAATTAAGTAAAGTAATTGGCAAAATTGTATATGGTTGTTGGAAAGTCGGTAAGAAATGTGACGAACATGAAAAAAATGGTAGTGTGACCCGATTAGTAAGTAATATTACAAGGAATAGCTAAAATAGTTAAAGAGAGAACGGATAAAAAGTAATACATGATAACATGAAAATAACGTAACAAACATCGCTGGGACAATTTCATCCTCTCTCAATGCACCATCTCATCTCTGGCAGCCTTGCACGCAATATGAATATAGAATATGGAGTAATAAGCTCCACCACATATGTCTCAAAACCCGCTTCTTCATCAAGATCCCAAGTGAAAAAGAGCCGAGTCCTAGCATATGAAATTTGGCACGTCCAAAGCCAATCAATGAATGTTTGAGACTTTGAGGTTTGAAGAGGAAGAAGATAAAATAACTGGGGTTTTTTAAGAAAAATCGACGCAATTTTATAAAGTTAGGCAAAATGACGTCAGTTTTGCAGAGAAACTCTTTTTGCATTTTAACTACAAAAGGAATTTGTTTCATAAGTGGCATACGTTAGTATTAACAGCATAATGGGGACTTAACATTGGGCACGTTTGTTTGTTTATTTGAGAGGTTCATCCGGCTCATCTATCTATCTAGATACCTAATTAGAATGATGTTCGTTTTCATTTTCGTCCGTTAATTTGGATGGTTCATCTCGATGAATTATCTGCATGTATTATTTGTTTGCTCATTCAGATGGTTCCTCACTTCTTCTAAATGATTATAATATAAAATATTAAAATATCATTGTTTTCATCTCACCATATCTTTTTGATCTTAATCATAATTTTATTATCTTAATATTAACCAAATTAATTCTAATTTTTTAATCTAAATTAGATTTCTAACTAGAATCAAATTTTCTCATTAAATATTTTACAATTTTGGCAGGAAAATACGATTTTGTAAGGAAAGAGTGATTGTGGTTCTGGTGAGAAAAAGTGATTCTGCGGTTTTGGCAAAAAAATACGATTTTGCAATTCTGGCGGAAAATAAGATTTTGCGGTTTTGGCGAGAAAATGTGACATTATGTTTTTTGCGGAAAAATGTGATTATGCGGTTTTGGCAAGAAAATACGATTTTGCAATTCTGGCGAAAAATAAGATATTGCGGTTTTGGCGAGAAAATGTGACATTGTGTTTTTTGCGGAAAAATTTGATTTTGCGGTTTTGTCGAGAAAATACAATTTTGTGGTTTTCTGAGAAAATGTGATTATATGATTTTGGTGGAAAATGTGATTTTGTGGCTTGGCGGAAAAATGTAATTATGTGTTTTTGGCAGAAAAATACGATTTTGCAATTTTAGCATGAAAAAGTTATTTTACGGTTTTCGGAGAAGATGTGATTTTGTGTTTTTTAACAGGAAAATGTGATTTTGTGAATTTGACGGTAAAATGCAATTTTGACTGAAAAATTTGTTTTGCGATTATGGAGCTCTAGATGAAGAATGGAGATCCGGTGAGGATCGAAGAATCTTCAATCGGTGAATTGTCGATAAGGTTCCAAATTTGAATTTTGAAAAGGAAAATAAAAGTTGCGAGAGAATAAAACTTAAAGATGTGAAGATTAGATTTAAGGTTTAACTTTTATGTATTTTTTCTATTTTACCTATGTGTATTTTAGTCTTTTATGTTTTTGAGATGGATCATCTCTATTCAGATGATCCAATTTGAATCATCCAGATTCTTTAAAAAAATTTGGATGAGTTTTACTTCTTTTTTCCATCGGATGAATTTTACTAGATCATTCAGATGATCCATTTAAATGTCACTCAACGCCAAAAAGATGTAAAGCTTAACACTTCATGGGCCCCCAACAGGAGGCCCGCACGACGGGCTATTATCTCGATAGTAGAGCACGCTCCTGGTAACTGTATCGTTATGCCTGGACTGGAAGGGCTGTCAGCCATCAAATGGAGAAATTTCAAGGTTATTTAGAGTTTGATGGGGGCTTGACAACAGAGTTTTCTATATCCATTTTTTGAAGTTTAACCCTTAAAAAAGCACTTCATGAAGCCTCCCAAAATTTGATTAATTTATTTTTTCGTTTTCTATGGGTTTATTCGCAATAGGGGTGAATCATATTTTATATAAACCAATATAGCTATTGTTGTTCATCATTTAGAAGTCGTTCGTAAAAAATTCACAATTACGACATTAAAAATGTAAAAATTTTTTAGTAGTCTACTTCCCTCGAAAAAATATGATTACAATCAATAAATTTTAAAATGAAACCACTACACAACAACCAAACGGTCAGACTAATCACTTCTTTAGAAGATTCTCAACTAGACAATTCTTATTTATTTTAATATGTAAATAAATTACGAATATGATCTAGATAATAAATGTCCAAATTTCTTTTAGATTTCATTGAAAAAACACCATTTTTGTTGAAAGATTATATGCATCTGTCCTTTGTATTTATTTATACACTAAACAAATAATAAAATACATTTTCGAGATGGATCATTTTGAATGAGAAATAAATGTGACCATTGTTACTTATGTAGATTTTCAAAAAAATTATATGTTTAGACATGAAATTTAAATTTTTCGTCAAAAATATATGTTTTATAAGAGTGGTACACCTCTAGTATGAATCCAACATATCAATATACTTAGCGAATGATATTAGCCAACTTTCCCAACATGTCCTTATCTCATGTTTTATATGTAAAAAAAAATATATGAAAATAACGTTTTGGGTAATAATTTCTGTTGTTTTGCGGTTAAAGTGGTAAAGTCCGTAATATAACTCTTTTAACGCATCTATTTTTTGAGAATAAAATGAAAAAATGCGAAAATAAAGGCGACGATTCTTGCTTCTGTAACCGCCGGTTTCTCTCTCCGGAGAGGGTGTGTGGCCGGTTTCCGGCGGTTTTTTTCTTACAGTTATTGGATCTGGCGGTTTTCTCTGAAGTAACTGCTTGGTCCCGTTGGTTATATAAGAGATTCCTAGATTGATGGGTCTCCCTTGTGAAACCAAAATCTTCCAATCTCTCTTTCTTCCTTCTGAGAATGATGGCGGATACTATCTGGCGGAAGTTACAGAATGTTTCAATTGGAATTGAAGATGCAGTGGTTACTCTGCCTCTGGATCTGTGTGATGACGCGCTGTTGGAGAACCAATTCAGCGTATCATTGAGAACAAAAAGATCCAATTTGTTTTTCAATATGAAGAATCAATGAGGTCTGTGTTGCGCATAGGCCCCTGGTCCTTTAATGACTGGATGCTTGTGGTCAAGAGATGGACTCCGCTGATAACAGAAGATGATCTATCCACCATCTCTTTCTGGGTTCAAATCAGAGGCATACCTCTGCAATTCCTCACCAGAAGCATTGTTATGCGCATTGCAAGTGAGATAGGAACCTTCCAGGAGACAGACTTTGGAGTGGAGGCTGGCCAGCATGTGAACTACTCCCGGGCTAAACTCTTGTGGAATATCAATGAGCCACTCCGATTCCAGCGCATCTTCCAATTTGGAGATGTCGCGACTGTCCTGAAGTTCCAGTATGAAAAGCTTAGGAATTTTTGTGCGATCTGTGGTCTGATGACACACGATGTTGCTGTTTGCCCTGTGGTGAATGACAGGGACGAAGGCCAGGATGACAATGGTGATAATGATGATGATGATGATGAGCAAGATGATGCGCTGCCAGGTTTCACTGATCAGAGTGAACAGAGAGTAACAGATGATGTTGTGCCTGAGGAGGAGCCTGCCGCAGAAGTAGAGGAAGAGCAACCATCGCCTAAGAAGCAAAAGCGAGAGGAGACTACGGTTGCAGCAAAACCAGGTATGTTTTATGATCTGAGGCAGATGTATGCCTTAGAAGATGTTGAAGAAAGGGTGTGTAAGAGGCAGAGGAGACAATCAAGTGCGATGGAGATGAAACAATGGATCACTCCCAATGATAATGGCGCAAGCTCTTCTGGTACTGCTAATGACCATAACACTGACATGGATGGTAAGGTGGGCCAGAAACTACCTGTTTCGGAATGAATACGGCCTTTTGGAACTACAGAGGGTTGAAAAGGTCCCTTGCAGTTCGACGTCTTAAGGGAATAATCAGGAAATATTCCCCAGATGTACTCTTTCTAATGGAGACAATGAATCAAGAAAATGTGGTGCGTGATGTAGCAGGCCAGTTAAAGTACGACTATGTCAAATGTGTATCGCCTATAGGCTTGTCGGGTGGATTAGCGTTGATGTGGAATAAGTGTATTTCTATTTCTGTTTTATCTATGGATGTAAACCTTATCGATTGTAAGATTATGAATAAAGAAGTTGATTGCTATTTATCTTGAGTCTATGGAATTCCAAATCACAAAAACCATCATATACTATGGGAAAGAATACAACGCATTGTTGTAGATCATATTGGTCTGTGGGTTATGATGGGAGATTTCAATGAGGTGTTGAATGTGAATGAGAAACGAGGAGGTCGTGAAAGAAAACCTTGGAGTCTCATAGATTTCCAGAATATGGTTCATCATTGTCGTATGACTGATCTTTCTTATCGCAGGAACAACATGACTTGGCTTGGGAAGAGACGTGGTCATGTGGTTGAATGTTGGCTTGATCGGGTAATGGCTAATGATGAGTGGAGAGCTGAATACCCGATCTCTAAAGTTGAATATCTTGATATGGCGGAGTCTGATAATCGGCCTACGATCTTGACGATTCAAAAATATGCTCAACAAGGGAAAAGATTGTTTCGCTTTGATAAGCGTTGCTGTGAGTTTGATAATTTCATATCAGTGGTTGCGGAAGGTTGGAATAAGAACAATCATCATCGTAAGAGCCTAACTAACAAAGTAAGGGACTGTCGCAGAAGCATATCCAAGTGGGGATCTGAGAACAACACCAATTCTGCAAAACAGATTGAGATGATACGTAGTCAAATAGATGTTGCAAGTCGAGACCCACAATCCTCTTCTACGATGATTCAAAATTTAAGACAGGACTTGCTAAAAGCTTATCAAAGAGAAGAGAGTTATTGGAAACAGAGAAGTAGAAACCGATGGCTTAAGGAAGGGGATCGTAATACGAAATTTTTCCACGCAACGACCAAAAATCGTATAGCGCGGAATAGGATTGTTTCGATACGTGGAGCTGATGGAGCCGTGATCCATGGCCAAGACTTGATCGGCAAGGAGGCTGAACGATTCTATGGTGCTCTCTTTATATCGTCATCCATGGCCATAGATCAAAACTCATTGAATGTTGTACAAAAGGTGGTCACAGAGGAGATGAACATGGGTTTGACAAGTGCGGTGACAGTGGAGGAGATTACAAATGCGGTAAAATCTATTGGTGCGACGAAAGCGCCGAGGCCGGATGGTTTCACGACCAAGTTCTTCCATGAAATTGGGAACTCGTATCGCTGGACATTATTAAGGAGGTAGAAACCTTTTTCCAAACAACAGCTTTTTCCCGAGGAATCAACCACACGCACCTCTGCCTTATACCAAAGATACATGTTCCATTGACTATGAAGGACTTCCGTCCTATTAGTTTATGCAATGTGATCTACAAAATCATCTCCAAAATTTTGGTTAGTCGCCTAAAACGAATCCTACCGGAGCTGGTCACTGAACACCAAGATGCTTTTATCCCTGGGAGATATATTACGGATAATGTTATGATCGTCCATGAGATTCTTCATTCATTAAAGGTTCGTAAACTGTGCTCTACTTCGTATATGGCTGTAAAAACTGACATAAGTAAAGCATATGACCGACTTGAATGGAGTTTTTTGGAAGAGGTCATAAAGAGAAAAGGTTTCTCCGAGAAATGGATTATGTGTTGTGTTACATCTGCTTCTTTTTCTGCTCTCATTAATGGATGCCCATATGGAGATTTCGGAGCTTCCCGGGGACTACGACAGGGGGACCCACTATCCCCATATTTGTATATCCTACGCTCGCATGTACTAAGCCTAATGCTCAAAGAGGCTGAGCATACACAAAGGATTGAAAGAATCAAAATCAGTAAGTATGGGCCGAGGATATCGCATCTCATGTTTGCTGATGATTCTCTTTTCTTTGTTAGAGCAGATCGCCATAATGCTCTCAATCTCAAGCGTATTTTCGAAGTTTATGAAAAGGGTCTCTGGTCAACAAATCAGTCTGGAGAAATCCACGATTACTTTTGGCCAGAAAGTTTTTGAGCATAAACGGCAAGCCATCAAGCAGCTACTGCAAATACCTAATGTCGGAGGATGCGGTAAATACGTGGGCCTACCTGAGTAGTTCGGACGAAAAAGAAGGAAATGTTCAATTTCATTAAAGAGTCTGTAGAAAAAAGAATACAAGGATGGAAAACGAAATTTCTCTCTACTTCAGGTAAAGAAATGTTAATCAAAAGTGTCGCCTATGCAATGCCAGTATACTCCATGAACTGCTTCCAATTACCCATGGAACTATGTCATGAGCTCAATGGTATGCTCAACAAGTTTTGGTGGGGATCTACATCGGACAAACATAAAATGCATTGGATGTCGTGGAAAAGATTATCAACCGCAAAGAAAGCTGGTGGACTTGGATTTCGAGAATTACATAAATTCAACCAAGCTCTTTTAACTAACCATGCCTGGAAAATTCTGCAATGACCGGATAGTCTAGTTTATCGCCTACTCAAAGAAAGGTACTTTAGAACTAAAAGCATGCTACAGACTTTCTCCGGATCGCAAGCTTCCTTCGGTTGGCGATCCTTACTTTTTGGATGTGCATTATTGCGACAAGGTTCGTATATATGCATTGGTGATGGGTCACAAGCCCGTATCGAAAGGGATAACTAGATTCCTACATATTCGCCAAGGTATGCCCGGTCTTTACCCCCTATTAGACCGGACATTCATGTTGATGCCCTCATAGATAATACTACCCGACAATGGAATGAAAGAGCTCTGACAGATATGATTGACCCCTCGGATCATCACCTGATCCGCAAGCTATTCTTACCACCCGATCATGCTTTAGACTCAGTTGTGTGGAGCTTTACAAGGGACGGTATATATACAGTTAAATCAGGGTATTGGCTTGCAATGACACTTGACCAAGATACTGAAGATCCGGTCACACCTCTGGCCTCAAAACCTGACATTGCAGAAGGTATTTGGAATCTAAATATCGCCCCGAAGTTGAAGCATTTTCTTTGGAAAATAGGATCACAGGCGATTGCAATTTCCTCCAATTTGCTAGGAAGGCATGTACAAGTGGACCACTTATGTGGCAGATACTGTTTGGCTTCGGAAACGGATGACCATCTTTTCTTCTCCTGCCCTTACGCAACGGCCATATGGAGGCAATCGGGACTCCCAATGGATGTTATTGGAGATCGAAATGCGAGTATGGATGAAAAAATTCGGAGCTTACTCTCCTTACATGGGGATACCTCCATCACTGCTCCCCTCAAAACACTTCCTTTCTATATCTTATGACGAATATGGAAGGTTCGTAATAGCTTGATATTCAATCAGGTTGCTATAGATGCTGCTATCACGTTGCAGAAAGCATATGACGATGTCAATGAATGGGTTCTCGCGAATACACATCCTTCGCAAACAGAAAGGAATCTTGGTGGTGTAATCCATGGAAATTTGCGGCATTGGATTATGCCACCGATGGGATGGACTAAATGTAACTATGACGTATCCCACCATGACGGAAACAGAGACTCCAGATTGGGATGGGTTCTGCGTAACTCGGCTGGGGAGGTATTGGAATGCGTTCATGGTAAATTTGAAGGAAGGCATTCAGTGGAGGAAGGTGAAATCTCGGCACTGCTATGGGCTATACAATGTGTATGGTCCTATGGCTACCGACATGTGATATTCGAAGGTGACAACTAGGTGATTGTAAATGCGATTAATGGTACCAACCATAATTTAAAGTTGCAGCAAATGGTACATACGATTCGAAATTGGCGGAACATGTTCACCAATGTACAATTTCGGCATGTGCTTCGAAGTGCAAACCAGTGTGCTGACTTTCTTGCTCGACGAGCTACTCAAGAAACTGTTCCTTGGATGTTATCTCATAATTTTCCTACTTATCTTTCTCATATTGTAAGAACAGATGTTGGTTTAAATTAATGAAATAACTATTGACGTTAAAAAAAAAAAAAAGTGGTAAAGTCCGTAATGGATAGATAATCAAACCCATTATATAAAGTATAAAACCATACCACACTTATCCCTCTCCAATCAATATCTAAACCACACCAAAGCCATGGAGATAGAGAGCAGCCAGCACATTTCTCCTTCACCGGGCGATGACATCCCCATAATCGATCTAAGCAACCCTGATGAAGATCTTGTGGTGCGTGCAGTGGTTAAAGCAAGCAAAGAATGGGGGATTTTCCAGGTGGTTAATCACGGGATCCGGATGGAGCTTATACGGCGCTTGAAGGAAGTTGGGATTGAGTTCTTTAAGCTTCCAGAGACGGAGAAAGAAGTCGTAGCTAGGCCATCTGACTCCGATGACATAGAAGGATACACAACGAATTACAAGGGCTGGGCCGATCATCTCTTTCACAGGATATGGCCACCTTCCAGAGTCGATTACAAATTATGGCCTAAGAATTCTCCGGATTACAGGTAGGTAACACTGGGACGGAATGGGAATGGGACGAAAAACTGTAATACTAAAATTTCGAGAAACCGGTACGACATAAATATGTCAAAATATATGAACAACTTACTTAAGGAATACTCAATTTATTTCATATTAGAGATATACCCAGTTCATATTTATGAATCATGTGAAAAATTCTTCATTATATTAGATTTAATGTAGATATATATATAAAGAGCCGTTGAAGAAAAATGTCAGAAAACCATGTAAAGTACTCGTGCATCACTCGATTATCTCTGAATATATGAATCCGCTTTTCCAATTTCTGAACTTTGAACAGGGAGGTAAACGAGGAGTATGCAAGGGAGATAAAGAAACTATCTGATAGAATCATGGAGTGGTTATCACAAGGATTAGGGCTAAAGCGTGACGCATTGAAAGAAGGTCTAGGCGGAGAGTCATTGGAGTATCTGATGAAGATCATTTTCTATCGCCCGTGTTCCCATCTGGATTCGATCTACGGTGCTCCGCCTCACACTGATTTCAATGCAATCACATTCATAATTGACAATGAGGTAGACGGACTTCAAGCATTCAAAGATGACAAGTGGACCGACGTTAAGTATGACGAATCCAGGAACATGGTCATCATCGGCGAACAAATCACTGTAAGAAGTTTTAGGAAAAGCCACAAGTTTATTGCAGATAAGTTTTGAACTGTTTGTTAATATTGGAAATTTTGATTTTGGTGTAGAGAATGAGCAATGGCAAGTATAAGAGTGCTCCGCACAGAGCGACGATAAACACGGTGAAGACGCGAGTGTCGTGGCCGGTTTTTTCAGGACCGAACCCTGATCACGTTGTCGGACCTTTGCCGGAGCTAATTACAGGCGAAGATAATGCTCCAAAATTCAAACCTTATGCCTACGGAGACTACAAAATTCGTAAGAAGAAGAAACTCCCGATCGACTGAGACAAATTGTACTATTAATCCAGAAACAGAGCAGAGAGATAATAAAACAACTGTTTCTTTATTGGATTGTATTGCGTTTGTGTCATAAATAGTCTTTGTGTAATATGTTGTGTGGCTACCTATTTTAATTGTAGTGTATGATAATTCTTCATTTTACTAATATATTAATAGGTCTCTCTCAGGTTAAACCACGTTTCGAGTTTGAGATTACCCATTTTAAAAAGTTTCATTCTGTGAAAGTGTTAATATTCTTCACATACTCAGTCAATTCAGTGTTCGAGACCTTCCTTTAATAAGACGAAATGCAACAAAGCTGGTTACTTGCGCCACAAGATAGCTGTAGGAGGAAGGAAACAAATATGCAAACCTTATATGGGCCTTAAATGGGCCGCAGCCCATTTAAGTTAGGCTTAGTTGTTGTGTTAACGTGATCGTGAAGGTAGGTGTGTCGCACAGTAGATATGCAAAAACCGTATATGGGCCTTAAATGGGCCGCAGCCCAAATTAGATAACGATCGTTAGTAAGAGTTTTGAGTCGACCACAAACCGAAAGGTCTCTCTCTCTCTCTTCTCTTCGTCTCGCGCTCAGAAATTTTGCAGATTCCGTCATGTCTTCCGGCGGAAATTCTACTGGCTCGGCCGCATCAGCGGTGGATAAGATGTTCTTCTGCTACCAGTGCAATCGCACAGTCACCATCTCCGTTTCCTCTGCGGCTGATCCTTTTTGCCCCATTTGTAACGGAGGGTTTCTTGAAGAATACGAGGAACCCAACCCTAATCCAACCATCAATCTCAACTCTGGTGGCTTTTTCCCCATGGCCGATCCTTTCTCCACCTTGCTCCCTCTCTTATTTGGTTCCTCTGCTTCCCCTTCCTCCACCCCCATGGACTTCACCAGCTCGAGCTTCTTCGGTCCATCGATGCAGCCCCGCTCCACGCAGCAGCAACCGCATCAGCCACAATCTAACGCTTTCGATCCGATTTCGTTTCTCCAGAACCATCTCCAGCACCTTCGATCCAGCGGCACGCACGTCCAGTTCGTGGTCGAGAACCATCCTTCGGATCAAGGACTTCGAATGCCTGGAAATTTTGGGGACTACTTCTTCGGCCCAGGTCTCGAGCAGCTGATTCAGCAGTTAGCTGAGAATGACCCTAATCGATACGGGACTCCTCCGGCTTCAAAATCCGCCATCGATGCGCTCCCAACTGTAAAGGTAACCGATGATATGTTGAAGTCGGAGATGAACCAGTGCGCCGTTTGTATGGATGATTTCGAGGAAGGTATCGACGTTAAGCAGATGCCTTGCAAGCATGTTTTCCATCAGGATTGCTTGCTTCCATGGCTGGAGTTGCATAACTCCTGTCCGGTTTGTCGATATGAATTGCCCACGGACGATCCTGATTACGAGAACAGGGCTCAAGGAGGTCAGAACAGCGGCGATGCTCAGGGATCGTCCGAGGGACAGCAGACGCCAAGGAGCTTTAGTATACAAATTCCTTGGCCGTTCAGGAGACAAGGTGGCTCTGATTCTGAACCCGGTTCAGGCTCGGGAGCACCTGGCAATGGTGGAGCTAATCTTGAGACCAGGCAGGAAGATTTGGATTGAGGTTTGTGTTGTCTTCTCTCTGTTTCTACTCATCCTCTGAAAAAATTGCCTTATTGAGAACCCTTTGTTTGATTGAATTTATTGTTGTCTTTGTGCCACCGGACTACTTGCGGTTTTTGAGATGGTGAAAGATAAGAATATGGGTCTTATTGTTTGTAGAAAACAAGGAATAATAGGTTGTGGCTGCTAGAACATTGTCAATGTGTGACTAGCTACTGTAAAGTTATACTTAAGCCATTGCATCGATGTCATATCTTATAGCCTGAAATTGGAGTTTCAAGCTAGGCATCTCTTTTGCCATAGTGATAGATCTGGAGCTCAGATGTGGCTGCTTGACGGAAAAGTTCCGTTTGGCACAAATTTGTAGATTATAGCATTGAAATTTAATGGTTACTGCTTGCTCTTACTGCTCAGCTCTATTAGCAATGTATTACGTTACTTATCAGATATCTTCAGGTCTCTGAGCTAGATTCATAGTAAGGCACGACAAAATATATGGAAAGGAAGGAAGCTCCTTTGACTCATGACTTCACTTAAGAATTAAACAGACTGCTGAAACTAATTAGCTTAGGTTACTCTAACGCCTTGTAGAGAAGAAAAAATCTGTTGGGACATAGATTAGGCATCTCTTCTTTAGATTATGACTTGCATAAATGAGTGTCTTGATTTTGCGTGGCAGTCTAGTGATATCCTCGGCAACTTGGTGATTAGCACTTCTGCTGATCTGTTATCTATGCTTTAATATGGTAAAATTGTTCTTTGTGATAATAGAATTTCCATGTGGATAAGTTGGAAAGAACATGTTATGGGTATTTTCAGAGGTTTCTCATCGTAAGTAGCTTAGCGTGCTGTTGAGCGCTGGGTAATGTAACATCATCTCTTCCTGTCGATGCATGCAAAGATGCTGGAGAGGTGGAAGTGATTAGTGGTCATCTGCACCTCAGAAGAGTTTCCTAGTTAGATGAGAGTCCAAGATTAGCATAAATAGTGGACTCAAGAGACTTGTGGGTCATCGAATTTGGTAAAAGCGGTCTAAGGTTTGTGTACATGTTGATTCTTTTTGGAGGAATATCGAATTGGTGCAGTCTATACACAACCACTTATGAGTTGATATACTTATTAGGTTGGGAATGGTCGGGGTTTTTTCTAACCTATATATGATTATATATTGTTGGACCCATGAAGTTTACATTGCAATGCCATTGAAGAAAGTGAAACCGTGTGTCTTAAGCTTTGATTTTGTGGTGCAGTGTGTCCCAGAGTCATTACTTGAAAGTTGGATTATACGAAGGATGTGCACAACAAGTTGTTTTCACAAAGAAAAGGAGAGTTTCCATTAGGGAAAGATAAACGGTAACATTGAGATCTTACCATATTCTGTACATTTTCTTTTTTTAAAAAGGTAATTTTCTTGTCGTTATTTTGGGATTATATAAACAAATGTGAGAGTTCTTTTTTTTGGAAAAAATTGCAATATTTCATTTGAGTTGCTATAATTTTTTTAAAAAATGAAATTCCATGTTTTCGGGTATGTGAAAGCGAGAAACCATTCGCAATTTTGATTGAGATAGTTAAATTCTAAACGTATGATAAACAAAAAGTGGGACACAGAAAGATTCAAAATATAAAGTGGCAGACAAAGTTGATTGATGATTTATCTTAAAAGAGAAAAGAGTTGAGATGTATCAAAGAGAGCAGTCCCTTGTGATTATGTTTTCTGACCTTTTTCATCAAATAACTTTACAGCTTTTGGTTTATAACTTATCTTATATATATGTTGCACGTAGTTTCAAGTTTGCACCCTGCGATTTTCTTAAATGGCTTTATCATACCCGATAACAATTGGATTATGCTTTTTTTTTTCATATATTGTAAAAAGAGATTGTTAATATGTGGATCGTGCGGTGCTCTGGATGTTGGATCTCCACCAAATTAACAAAAATTGACTGATGATTTGACTCTTAAACACTATCAACATATACAGCTAAATATTTCATAATTTAGAATCCTAAAAAAATTTCTGACCAACAAAAAACTCCTAAGAAAAACCATGATTGACTTATTAACTGGAGTATTCCCATACTCTTTCTTCTCAGAAACAACGTGCGTAGGCCTAACAAATCATGGCAGGCTCCGCACTATTTTAGAGCATTAGCATTGATGAACCCATGGGGGTTCACCAAAAAATAAAAAATTGATTTTTTAATTTTTTTCGTTTTAAAAAAAAAAAACGGATCAATGGGGTGTCGCCACGTGGCGAACCCCTCATGAATCGGGTTCATCCGAGAGAGCTTGAGAGAGTTTGGGTTCATTGGTTTGTGTGTTTTTTTTTCTTGATTTGTGTGTGAACTCCGCTCAATGCGGGTGCTCTTAGGGTTGCTTCTATAATGTTGCTAAGTTTAGCATTACTTATATAACAAATTATAACGACTATAAACATCACTTTTAGAAAATAATTTAAACTTTTTCTGATCAACAATTACTTTCATTAGTTTAAACTGTTGGGCTAAACTTGAACGTAGCTTGAAGACCAAGTTGAATCTAATCCTATTAGGCTTTGGGTTTTAATTAGTTTTTAGATAAGTGTTAAGGTTTTGGATAATTATAAGAGTTTTCCTAGTAGGGTTAGGTGAGTTTTGGTTTTCATATTTAAAGGCTTAATCGAGTTACGATTAAGTTTGTGAGTTGTATTGAGAAGCTTAGTTTTGAGCTAATTTTCTAAGCTAATAAGAGAGAGGTTCTTATTGAGTTTGTGTTTACGTGATCTTTGTTGAGCTTCAATTGGTATCAGAGCTAGACGAAGATCACAAGAGACATCTCTCTACGTTGTCTCGATCCTCCTCTGGTTTTCAAAGACCCGAGATTTGCTCAACCTAAAACCGAAGGCTTCTCTGTTTTCTAAAGAACAGAGAGACACACAACAAAATCGTAAGACATGAGAGACATTACTCCGGTGGCTATGGCGACTTCATCATCTTCCTCAACGATGGGGAAAGAGGGACCACCTCCTGTCAAGTGTCCCATGCTTAACACGACAAACTATACAGTTTGGTTGATGCGTATGAGAGTACTGTTGAGAGTACACAAAGTATGGGACGTGATTGAAACACCCACAGAGAACCACGAGAAAAACGATATTGCAATAGCTTTAATCTTTGAATCAATACCCGAAGCTCGAATTCTACATGTTGGAGAGTTAGATACAGCAAAGAAGGTATGGGATGCAATAAAAGCAAGACATATGGGTTCTGAAAGAGTTAAAGAGGCCAGACTACAAACTCTAATGGCAGAGTTTGATCGCTTGAAGATGAAAGATACAGAAACTATTGATGAGTTTTTCAGAAAACTATCTGAAATAACATCAAAGGTCGCGGCTCTTGGAGAGGAGGTAGAAGAGACGAAAGTTGTCAAGAAGTTTTTGAAGAGTCTTCCTCGAAAGAAGTTTATACATATCGTTGCTTCATTAGAGCAAGTTCTTGATCTTAAAGCAACAAGCTTTGAAGATATTGTAGGGCGTTTAAAAGCATACGAAGAACGAATTTTTGATGAAGATGATAGCCAAGAAGATCAAAGTAAACTTCTATACACTAACATGGAGTCTCAAAACTCGCATGTAAATCACGATTCCTATGGGAGAGGACGGGGTCGTGGAGGACGGTTTTACAACCGAGGAAGAGGATGTGGAAGGAGTAATGGGCCACGAGACTATTCTAAAATTACATGCTTCAGATGTGATAAACAAGGACACTTTGCCTCTCGTTGTCCTGATAGACTTCTTAAGCTTCAAGAGGCACAGGAAGATGATACACAAGAAGCAGAAGAACTAATGATGCATGAAGAAGTATACTTAAATGAAGAGAAAATCATACCTAAAAAGTACGAAACCAATGAAGCTGAAGAGAATGTGTGGTATCTTGACAATGGAGCTAGCAACCACATGAGTGAAGATAGGAGTTACTTCACAAAGATTGATGAGACAATTACCGGAAAAGTCCGTTTTGGTGATGATTCAAGAATCGATATCAAAGGAAAGGGTTCGATCGAGTTCCTAGACAGAAACGGCGAGCCAAGAGTAACCAATAACGTGTACTTTATTTCGGCACTTAAAAGTAACATTATCAGCTTAGGACAAGCGACGAAATCAGGCTATAAAGTCAACATGAGTGGCGAACAATTAATCATGCATGATCGAGAAGGAAAACTCATAGCAAAAGCTATTCGATCAAAGAACAAATTATATAAGGTCCGAATGAGCATTAAAGACTCGATATGCATGCTCTCCACTATGGTGAATGAAACAAGCAAATGGCATGCGAGGCTAGGCCACATAAATCATGAAACTATGCGATCTATGATTCAAAAAGGAGTAATCGAAGGCATGCCAAAGCTCATTGTCGAGAAGGAGATATGTGGAGCATGTCTTCTGGGAAAACAAGCGAGATTACCGTTTCCAAAAGCCACGTTGTTTAGAGCTCAAAAGGTCCCAGAGCTAGTTCATGGAGATCTTTGCGGACCAATCACACCAAATACTCCTGCTGGAAACAAATATGTATTTGTGCTTATTGATGATCATTCAAGATACATGTGGAGCATTTTACTTAAATAGAAGGGAGATGCCTTCGAAAAATTTAAAGCCTTTAAGAGCTTGGTTGAAAGCGATTCCGGAGAAAGTATTCAGACATTTAGAACGGACCGAGAAGGAGAGTTCACATCACATGAATTCAATTCTTTTTATGATGAATCTGGAATAAAAAGGCATCTCACATCACCTTACACGCCTCAACAAAACGGTTGAAAGAAGAAATAGAACTTTGATGGGAATGACAAGATGCATGATGAAGCACATGGTCGTGCCAAACTATCTTTGGGGAGAAATTGTATGTCATGCGACTTATGTACTAAGCAGGGTCTCGACTCGTGCCATAGCGGATAAGACGCCGTACGAGCTTTATCGCAAAAAGAAACCGAACATTAGTCACCTACGGACATTCGGATGTATTGGCTATGCCAAATCCGAAAAACAGCTGAGGAAACTTGAAGACAGGTCACGTGTGCTTGTGCACCTCGACACGGAACCAGGCTCTAAGGCATATAGGATGTATGGTCCGCAAGTAAAGGAAATTGTCGTGAGCCGAAATGTAGTGTTTGATGAAAGCAAAGGGTGGAACTAGAATCATTTACGAGATGATCATAAGAAAGGAGGAGACTTTCGAATTATGATAGGAAGCTATGGCAACCGAGGAATTCAAGTCACGGAAGGTGACATGATCACAGCCGAAACAGAGCTTGAAACAGGGGAGAGAATCGCCGGAGATGATGACCAGAACAATACCGATTCTGGCGGCGAACAGATCTTCAGCGATGGAAACAATGGTGAAGGATCACCGTCGCGAGAGGAGGAAGAAGAAGCTGACAACGGGGCTGAAGCTGAAAGTCAGCCCGTCGTGACCTCTTCTCAAGTTGAAATGCGAAGATCGAAAAGGCAAGTAGTGAAACCAAAATATCTTGATGATTATATTTTGCTCTCTGATTTAGAAGGAGAAGAGCTCATATTGTGTTTAAATAATGAGCCAAAAAACTTTGATGAAGAAAAAGACTCAAAAGAATGGATACTTGCTTGTGAAGATGAGATACATTCAATCACTAAACTTGAGTCTTGGAACCTAGTGGAGATACCGATGGGTGTAAAGCCAATAGGTTTGAAGTGGATCTTCAAGCTTAAAAGAAATTCTGATGGAAGTATCAATAAATATAAGGCAAGATTGGTTGCAAAGGGTTATGTACAAAGGCACAGAATTGATTTTGAAGAAGTGTTCGCTCCGGTAGCCCGAATTGAAACAATTCGAATTCTGGTGAATCTCGCTGCTTCAAATGGTTGAGAAATACATCATCTTGATGTCAAAACAGCGTTCCTTCATGGAGAACTAAAGGAAGTAGTTTATGTTGCACAACCAGAAGGGTTCATAGTGAAAGGAAGTGAGGATAAAGTATATAAACTTAACAAGGCACTTTATGGTCTCAGACAAGCTCCAAGAGCATGGAACGATAAACTTAACCGAATATTTCAAGAACTAAAATTCACAAAGTGTTCGAAGGAGCCTTCTGTCTACCGAAAATTTGTAAGTGGAAACTTGCTTCTCCTTGCTGTTTATGTAGATGACTTGTTCATTACATGAACACACAAAGAAACGATTCAAGACTTTAAGAAGGAGATGGCCTCTAAATTCGAGATGACATATCTTGGGAAATTGACTTATTATTTGGGAATTGAAGCTATTCAGCATGAAGAGGGAATAACACTAAGTCAAAGTCGATATGCATCACGAATTCTAGAAGAATCTGGAATGAAAGATTGTAATCCTACTCATGTGTCGATGGACCCAGGATTGAAGTTATCCAAGTCCGAGCATGAAAAAGAAATCGAGCCTACAAACTTCCGGCGAATAATAGGATATCTTTGATATTTAATACACACCCGACCAGACCTATCTTATTGTGTTGGAGTGCTCAGTAGATATATGCAAAGTCCAAGGGAGTCCCATGGAGCAGCTCTAAAACAGTGCTTGAGGTATCTGCAAGGAACCATTTCATATGGTTTGAATTTCGAGAAAATGAGTTCAAGGCCGAAATTACTGGGGTATAGTGACAACAGTTATAACGTTGATCCTGACGATGGAAGAAGCACAACAGGCCATATCTTTTATCTTGGAGATAGTCCAGTTTCTTGGTGCTCCTAGAAATAAGATACAGTTGCATTGTCATCCTGCGAAGCTGAATTCATGGCAGGAACTGAGGCAGCCAGAAAAGCCATATGACTTCAGGAACTACTAAAGGAGATTATGGGAGTGATGGACGAAAAAGTGATAATCAGGATTGACAATAAGTCTGCAATTGCACTAACGAAGAACCCTGTATTTCATGGACGCAGTAAACACATACATACAAGATATCACTTCATACGTGAGTGTGTCAAAAATTATCAGATCACTGTCGAACATGTACCAGGAGAAAAGCAAAAGGCGGACATACTGACAAAGGCGCTAGGAAGGATTAAGTTCAAAGAATTGAGAGAGCTTATTGGACTTCAAGATCTCTCGAGTTCGAAGTTCAAGTTTAAAGGGGAGATTGTTGGGCTAAACTTGAACGTACCTTGAAGACCAAGTTGAATCTAATCTTATTAGACTTTGAGTTTTAATTAGTTTTTAGATAAGTGTTAAGGTTTTGGATAATTATAAGAGTTTTCCTATAGTAGGGTTAGGTGAGTTTTGGTTTTCATATTTAAAGGCTTAATCGAGTTAGGATTAAGTTTGTGAGTTGTATTGAGAAGCTTAGTTTTGAGCTAATTTTCTAAGCTAATAAGAGAGAGATTCTTATTGAATTTGTATTTAAGTGATCCTTGTTGAGCTTCATAAACGATAACAACTACAATTACATTAGACGCCTTCGGTAAGACAGCCGCTAAAAACTAATAGTAGTAATACCCTATATCCCTAGACTCCTAGACTTCGGTTCATATGTTTTTTTTTCACCGAAATCCTATTTCATTAATTTGGTAGCGAACTTTCCACTCGGGAAAGTCGTTTAGAAACCAAAGAACTTACATGGGTAGAAAGAGAGCCGCTTAATCTTGCTTTTTTGGCAAGATTGTCGGCAACAAAATTACAAGATCGAGGAATATGAAAAATATTGAAATGTAAGAACAAATTTTTTAGCCTTGCAAAGTCATTCATCTTGGCAGCAAACAAAGGCCAATCCGAGGGAGATGAGACTAGAGATATCAATTGCAGGCAATCCGTGGCAAAGGCAACCTCTGTTGTTCCTGAGGAGCTCATGACCTCCATGGCCCACAACAGAGCTTCCAGTTCCGAATGCAAAGAAGATTGAGCGTTGCGGATGCTCCTATATCCGTTCCTTAAGGGAACGCCGTTTTCTTCTAGATTCCAGCTGAGACCACACCAAGAGTCTAATGCATTCCAAGATCCATCTACAAAGCATACCATCCCCGGTCTAGCGGAAGCGCCCTCCGACACAGGCATCGTGTTTGGGTTTTCTACTTGCACTTCTGGTTCCTCCGGGGAGATAGCATTTAATCATGCGTTTGCTTTTTGGATGGCGTGGGAAACAATATCCCGGGGATCTTCCCTTTCGCCTCGGAAAATAACCTCATTTCGTGCCTTCCAAATAAACCAAAGAAGCCAAGGGAAGATAAACATTGACTCTTCGCTCGCCCCTATTTCCTTGGCCTTCCAGTACAAGTATTCAAAGTTACAGTATATGGAAGTCCGAGGAAATAGGTTTGGGGTTGAAGGAATTGGAGCTAAGGCCCAAACTTGGCGAGCTGGCGGGCACTCAAAAAGTACATGGTTTATGGATTCTTCCTCCGCACCACAAATGGGACATGATGCCTCGGTGTCTAAGTGACGGTGAAATAAACTTTGGCATGTAGCCAGACCATATGTTTTATGTAGTAACTTGTATCCAATGAATTTACAAAGTTTATTCGGGTTACTATCAGAACTATATATATATCCAAGCTATTAAAAATGTAACGCATCGGAGTTCAATACTTCAACGTTTAGATGTAATAGTGGCCCTGCCCAATTAGACAATGAGATATTCTTTTTTATGTCATGCTTATAATGCGCACGAGATAGCAATCAGAAGATCATACAATAATTGATCACCACCATATATTGCAATGAGACTGGTGGGAAAAAAATATTGCAATGAGACTGTGTGTGTGTGTTTTTTTTTTTTTTTTTTAAANCTGTTTCTAAATTCTATTTCTTAACTTATTCTTCCCACGTGCGATTCTATGCATTTTACCTTGACATTTTTAAAAGTCGATTTTTTGGGTTGTTAATTCAGATTTATACTACAAAAGTTAAAAAGAATATCAATTCAATTATCTTCTCATAAACAGCTTTAGGTTGATCCCCAACCAAATCCAATTTTGATTCGGACATGAAATCTAAACCTCGATAAAGATAGGGCACGACCAAACGTAGAAAGTTGGAAATAAAGTTGATAATAATGTCTAAATATAAAATAAAAAGACATATGAGATAAACAATGCCTTGTGATGTGTTTTTTTATAAGTACTTTTTGAACTTTGATCATCATATGAATTCAACTTTTCATCATATGGGTGAGTATTAGGACTGGACAAACGGTTCCTCAGGTCGGTTCAGGTTTGTTTTTTTGGTTTTCGGATAGTTCGTTTTCTAAACTTTAGTATCCATATAAAAACCAAAGAGATTTCGGTTCGCGTTGGTTCGGATCTCCTCCTGTTTGGGTCGGTTTTGGTTACTTGATAGTGGGACCGAATTAGAACCTCAGTTCTTTACCAAGTCCAATTTTTTTTTATTACTTGTACCGAATTATGAAGAAAGAATTTATCCGAATTGTAACAAAAAATACTCAAATGAATATCCAAAATAAAATGTTCAAACTTCAAAGTTATACTAAATGCAAATCTGAACACTAGAAATTTCAAAATTTACACACCAATAACAGTACAAGTACAAAATACAAACCGCAAAATACAATGTTTAAACTTGACAGTTTAAAGACAAAAAGAAGACAGAGACATAGACTTGACCAACAAGCATAATTGTCTTAAACTCTCTATGTAACACCAGACCAGAGTTACAAATCAACAACAATACAATAAGCATCCATTTTTCCAACAAGCTAATAGTCTGTGAAGTCAACACCAAACAAGAGCATAATCTCAAAATGGTTAACATGACAAACAATATAAGAAGAGAAGAAGTAAAACAACATGCACATGATGTTAAAGAAGAGATAAATCGATAAAGTAACATGTACATTTTGTCTTGATCCTCATACTTCCAAATCAAGAGCTTAGTGGTTTGTAGAAAGAGATGTTAAACTCTGCAAAAACAGAAAATTAAAATCTAAAAGTAAAACATAATGTTAAAAAGTTAAGACTAATAATTGTAAGTAAAACAAAAATTAATATGTTTACAATTATTAGTCTTAACTTCTTAACATTATGTTTTACTTGTAGCTCAATTTCTTGAAGGATATGTACAATAGTTGTTTCTCCTCCTTTCTCTCTTAGATGGATAGAACTTTTGAGTCATTGCTCAGTGCACATTAGAACTTCAATGGTGTAGTGAGTTAGGCAGCTTATGTAAGAGTCTAACACACGACCACTTGTGCTAAATGTTGATTCTGAAGCAAGTGAAGATACCTGCATGACAAACACATCTCTAGCAATCTCATACAGAATTGGATAGTAAGGAGAATTCAGTCTCACCATGATAAGACATTAAAATGTGTTCCAACTATCAAGTTTGGGTTCCCTATGTTTTCCTTCAAGTAAAGTTCAAGCTCATTACTTGCATTCTGAATTCCTTTTTCAGTAAACATTTTCTTGTAGAGAAAATTTATCCTCTCATATCCTATAGAATCATCATCTAAATTGGCTCTATTAACAATCATATTCTCTTGTTCAGAACTTTGAGAAGATGTTGATAGCTCAGGTTTTTGCCAAAGATAACACTGCAACCGCACAGAAAGTACGATGTAGTGGTTTGGGATCGAATCGACAGAGACCAAAGGTAGCACGAAGAATTTCATATCAAACAACGGGCTAAAGCGAAAATGATGTTTTGTAAAAGATGCAGTAATCGAAATTTAGAAAGCAAAGAAAGCAAACAAATGACTAAGGTTGTAAATCAATCAAAAAAGAGTTATTCGAATTATTGACTAGGGAGTATGATTTAAACCGTCTTGAACTCAGACACAATTGTATAATTGCTTTAATTTCGTAGTTTCAATTCCCTATGTATTATAAACCTCGAGACTAACTTATGTTGACTCTCAGGTTCTAATCATGCATTCTAAATAGGTTTGATAGGTTCAATTCACTTAAACATCAACTTTCATTGGCTTAAGATAAATTGCTCATTTAGGATTCATTCAGGCATTTAATCGAACACACTCCCGGCATTAAACAACCTAAGATCAGAAACTAAGTGATCAAGTTAATTTCAGTAATACGAACAATCCTAAATGAAGATCCACTTGATGAAATCCCTAATCAAACAAATCTATGTCAATAATTCATGCAACCCCTATGTGAGAACCCTAAACCCAACAAGCAAACTACTCACTCATGATCAGAGAACAAACACAAATCAAATCAGAGAGAGACACGATTGTATTGATCAAAAATAAAGAGTAAATGTTCACAATTCTTCTCAGATTTGAAGTACGGAAGATGATTCTTCTCCTTAGGTTACAAATCTCTCTCATGCTCTCAAAAACTCAGAAAAACAGCATAATGAAAGTGTAAACACAAGTTTAGGTTTTAGTTATGAAATCCGGTTCACGATAAGTTCGGTTTGGTTCTTCAAAATCGGTCTGCGAAATAGGGACAAGGATCGATCGATCCTGGACAGGGATCAATCGATCATTTCCTTCTGTCAGGACATTTCTTCTCTTCATGAATACTTCCTTCGATGCTTGAAATCCGTCCAAAATGCAATCTTTCCGTACATTCAGGCTCGATTCTTGTAAAAACACTAAAGAACACAAATTCGCTCCAAAGAGATCCAAATACAGACTAAAAACCATATTTCTCGTATAAAAACCGTAATAAAAAACACTAAAATACTAACACATCAGATGTGCATGTTGACTGGATTGTGTGAACCCACTATTTCTTACTCCTACTCTCTCTGGTTTACTAAATGTAGAGCTATATTCTTTAAAAAGCTGCTTCAATACCTGGTTTACAGAGTTATCAAGCAGTGCACAATCTTGACTACCCTTTCCATAAAGCTCTTCAAACCACAATGTAATAAAACAAATCTTGCTTTTGGGGTCTAGTACACTTGCAACTATTAGCAGCCCATTAATCTCTTTTAAACCTTCCCAGTATTTGTTAAATTTTTCTCTCATTGCTTCAATCTTGTCTCTCATAGTTTCACCATAATCTTGGGAAAGAATTTTGAGATTTCTGTCAATAGTAACAATCTCTACATAACACTTATGAGCATTAACAGATTTTGAAGTCGAAACCACCAAAGTAGAATGGTAAAAGATTCTCAGAAACTTAACTAATATAGCTATTGATTCCCAATCTTTATAAACCTTGTCTTCTGCTTCCATTTTATCAAAGGCAACCTTGAACTTTAAACCTCTGGTGAGCATTGAATAAGCGAAATTCCACTGTGTTTTAACATCTAAAGACAAACTACCTCGATTAATCCTACCACTATCAACCCTCAGTTCAAAGGACTTTAGTCTTTCTGTGATGATCTCAAGCAAGTTATTCAATTGCGAATGGCTGTTACACTATAACCAACATCCTTTAAATCATCTTTATCAACTAAAACCATTTATTCATTACCTATGGCAGAGAATTCTTCCTTAAACCTCCTAAGTGCAGACTGTACCATTATCTACTATTATATTGAATACCTTTTTGATCTTCTAGTCGACTAGAGAATCAAGGAGAACATATGTAATGGTTTTTCCTTTGTGATCTGAAACATTCTTAAATTCAGTTATGAGCTTCCTTAGGTACCAAGTAGAATCAATCCAGTGAGCTGCAATCACCATGTAGCTATTAGAAGTATTTGGAGCAGTCCATATATCAGTTGTTAGTGAGACTCTTTGATTGCCAATTTGATTTCTCGTATCATCTTTCTTCTGAACAAACATGTGCATTATATCTTTGGTCGCAGTCCTTCTAGAGTGTGGCTTATATAGCTTGATTGTATTGCAGAAATGTCTCCATGCCAAGCTCTATATGAAGGCTAATGGAAGTTGAGCTAGAACCATTAGCTCATTAGACGCATCTTTGAAAACAACCTCAGATACCCGTCCAAACATAATAGCATCATCATTACCTTCACGATGTAGCTTATTCTGATTGAGAGATTGCATCAATTCCTTGTACTTTTGGCATGCTTTGAGGTGCTTCGACATATTGATGTTTCAGAAGATGTAGGACATGCCATTTCCCTTCCACAGTGGTGATAGTTACATTTTTTCAGGTTATCTTTCATCCTTGTATAATGTTCTCAAACCCAAGAACTTTCGTGCACTTGCTTCTTCTTGGATTTAGATGCTCCTCCTGGAGATTCCTTCCTTTTGTTCTGATTTTTTGCATGAATGTCAGGTTCAAACCTTCCAGTAGTTTTTCTCTTTGTGTATATCTGGTTCATCATCTGCTTTCATGTTCTCAACATCATCAAATATAGGAGGATATGTGGATGAATCCATATGTAGCATAAGAAAAACAAACAAGAGTTAGATATGTGAATGCAATAAGTAGAACACGAGACACACTAAGTCACTATACGAGACTAAAATCAGAAGTAAGATCAAAATATACTTTGGTTTCAAGTTAATATGTGAAACTGAAACTTAATATCAGAAGTGTAATCATCGAAGATCCGAAATGACTCTCGAATCACAACAAGTTGATGAATATTGTGAAAATCGAATAGATGATTGAGACTGTGAGAGAAGACTGTGAGAAACTGAGAATATAAGAGACGTTCAAGAACTTACGAGACTATGAATCAACAATGATGATGGATGAAACGAATGATAACTATGAGAATCGAAGAGAATCAATCAAGAGATGATGAATAGAGGATGAGTTTACCTAAGAATGAGACGAATGTGAGCTTCGTACTTGTTCCAATTTTGCTACTGAGTGTGAGGAAGAGATAATGATTTTATTTGGAGAATCGAAGAAGAGGAGAAGATGATTCACCTATGATCTTGGGAATAGAAGATTAGGGTTTGTCGAAAGAAACTGATAGATTTAGAATTTTAGTCTTTAGATTTAGGTTTACAAGATTTTGACTTGTGTCAAGCACAAAATTAAACTTTTAAAATAAAAAATATAGTGATAAATTTGGATAACTATATTTTACAATTAACTTATATTATTTTTGTTTAAAAGTAGTATCTATAATATTTTATAGTTATAATTGTAGTTTAAGGTAGGACTACAATTGTTATTATGGAACTTATTGTAATTAATACTTGTTTTGATTCGTTCCAAAAATTTTCAAATATCAAAAATTTCATATCTAAATAGTGAATATAAAAAAAATCCAAGTCTGGATTCAAATTGTAACATTTCTATCCCTAGCCCATTTAATTTATTCATTCAATCCCTAAAGCTTATTATCTCTTTTAATTTTAAAAGCCCATTTTCTCTCTTTTTTTTAAAAGTCCCACATCGAATATATGATCTTTCCTCCTTTACATCCTCCCCTATAAATATAACCCTTCGCCTTCTCATTTCCTTCATAAGTCAGAGCAATGTTTTGCATAAGGGGTCGGCTTTCCGGTTAGCCTCCATCGACTTTTAGCCACCGCCTCTGACGGAGTTTCATTTTTCGCGAGTTCCCGGTATTTTCCGTTGAACTCTCCGAGTTCTTTTCGGCGAGTGTCGGACAGTTTACCGGAAGGCCCAGACGAGCTACGACGCTCTTTCCGGTAAGTCTATCTTTTCTTTTCTTTTCTTTCATTTCTAGTCTTCGATTAGGTTAGTTAGTTGGTTTGACCGGTTAGGATTTGTTAGGTTGTCGGCCTCAAACGGTTTACCCGGTTTGGTCTGGTTTAACAGGTTCAACCCGGTTTTGCCAATTTAGGTTATTTTCTTCAGCTTTTCACATTTTTCGTTATGTTTTTCCCCTGATCTCAAATTTCCTTTTTGGGCAGTTTCCAAATATGGTAGGTTTCCATATTTGGCAGTTTCCATTTTAGAAAAGTTTCCTTTTCGGGCAGGTTTCCCTCTTTGGCAGGTTTTCGGGTAAAGTCTAACTCCAGTTTCCTGGTCCATGCTTTTATTTCCGGAGGTGGATCGTCAGCCACATTAAGCCGAGAGTTCAAACTTGTGGCAAAGGTGAGGGCTAGACCCATATACTCCTCAAGCTTTCCTTATTCACTCTTTCTCGCGTAGTTTAGAACCAGAACTTGTGTTATTTGGTTGTTTGAGTCTGCTTGGAGTCTTGTTTTTTTCTTCATTGCGAAGCCGGACTTAGTGTAATAGATGTTATCACAATTTATTAATGTGCATGCTAATTGCTAGTGATGTGTGTATATATATATATAGTAGTATTTTTGGATAGACAGAATTAGGCATGGTATAGACGGAGAATTCATGTATTACCAGAGTCTGGCCTCAGACTTGGGCGAGGCATAGACGGAGGGTTCCTGTGTTACTAGAGTCGAGGCAGGAGGGTGTTGGCAACAAGTCGATATGTTGTCAGTAGCACTAAGATCGATAAAGCATCCACGACGGCGGTGTGTATGGGCATTTATCACATTCTGATGGAAGCCTCAATGGAGGGTGCCGGCAGTCACTAAAGCTGTCTACGACCATTGTTTGCCTTGCTTGAGTACTTTAGGTGTCATGTTTTTTGCATGTTCTATGACTAGATTGTGTGGTTAAAGTGTTTAAGCCGTGTCTGCGGACTCATGTTTCCCCTAGCATTCTCCACCTCACTGAGTTACTCCCAAGTTGCTCACCCCCTCTTTTTCCTTTTTCTTTCAAGTGAGACTAACAAGTAGTCGAATATGCTGGATGGTTATGGTGTTGTTTTGGAACCAATGAGTTTTATCTCTCATTTTATTTTCTTATGACGTTATACTATTTTTGTACTCGGTTTTAGACTCGATTTAATTCGATTATTGGATTATTGGATTATTGGTTAATGAACGTGTTTTGTGGATAATAAGAGTTAGATTTTTGTTTATTAAAATTACCTATGTGGTAAATTAGGGTTAGTAGCATGCCGTTTTCGGAAGATGATGAGATAGGTAGTACTCAAGTATTTAGTTTTTTTTATGTTTGTGTATCTAAAATCAAACTTATTAGATATTTAATATATTTAAAATTGATATTTTCGAAGCACATAGTAGAATTTTATACTAAGTCATTTAATTTTATTTTTAATTCATTAATTTATTTTTGAAAAGTAATATTTACAAACTTAAATTATAACCACTTTATATATTTTCCATTTATTGGTAATTTCTAAAACTTATTACTTCAATCTGATTCATATATCCATAAATACTACAGTTTATTATACGATATATAGATCTGCATAATTTTTCATGATTTCGATAGATTCGTTCCAACCTTAGTTAAAATCATTAAGAAACTTTTAACTATGAAAAAAATGAAAATATAATTGTAATATTAATCACGTTGTCAGGTGTCAAAATGGGTCAATACCCATGAGTTGACCCGGTTTACCCACGATTTTAATGGGTTTGGGTTGATTTTTATAACCCATATAAATAAATGGGTTT
>OVAN01003523.1:0-28755 GCA_900406275.1 Anastatica hierochuntica
ATAATGGTCTTTTTCATTAAAAAAGAGGTGTAAAAATAAAAAAATTTCAAGTAGGGGTATTTTTGAAAAACAAACAATACAAAAGTGTATTTTTGTAAGTTTCCCTAGTTAAATTACTTACATAATATAAATTGTTGAAATCTATAAAATTATAATCATTTTTGTATTAAAAAGCCAGAACATCACCTAATTTGAATTAAAATTTGTTTGCTAAAATGCTATTTATTTAAGAATAGAGAGTATTCCCTCCGTCCCATTTTATATGTCTTTCTAACTTTTTGCTTTGTTCAATTTTAAAAGTTTTTCTATCATTTATTTATTTATTACAATATTAACTAAAAGATTTTGTCCAAAAACGTTAGAAAACTATGTTAAAAATCAAAAAGAATATTCATACTAGATGAAAAATTATTAGTTTGTAATAAATTAATTTTTTTAACATAATTTCATTTTGATAAAAAGACAATTTTGCTATTTTAAAGGTTTACATCAAAAATATTTTTAAAATGGGATGGAGGGAGTATCTATTAACAATATATGGGTAAAAAAATCCGGAAGATGATCGACAACTAATTATGAGCTGTGATGCACCGAACAAAGAAAAAAACAAAACAAAATAGATCTGTCTTTGTACGGCTCTTAAAATTGAAAACGTGAAAGAGTCGTGTCTGAATTTGATGGAAGTGATATATAACACACACTTGACGAAGCTTTTAAGGAAGAAGTTAAAAGATAAAAAAAAAGAGAGGGAAAAAAGCCGTTAAAGCGCGTGGATTCTCAGCCGTCCGTTTCGTAATCGTAGACTCCACGCGCCTGCCGGTGATTTTTTTTTTTCTAATGGTAAAACGAAGAAGAAAATATCTCTTCAAATAATTGAAACAAACAGGAAAAAAAAAAATTTTGAAAGTTTTTTGTCGCCTTCTCATGTTTTATTGAGTGTGTGTTGTGTATGTTTATATAATGTGAAGAGAGATCTAAGATCTCTTGAAGCTTCTATAGAGTTTCTTTCTTCTCCTTGTTCCAAGAAGAAGAAGAAATTTTCTTGAAAAGAAGCATCCATTTTGATCTTTGTTTGAAGGTATGATCGATCTTGATTCTAATTCTTGAAAACGTTTAAAGATTTGTTCTTTATCTTATTCGATGTGATCAAGAATCTGTCTTTCATTTTGATTGATGCAGGAAACAGAATGGTGAAAGATTGTGTTGAGAATCATCATCATCATCAATCTTTAAAAGTTGATGATGAATCTTGTGTGCCAATTCCTCCACCTATTCCATCAAAATCTAATCTACACAAGAAGAAAAGATACGGCGAAATCGAGGAAGAAGATCTAGCACCAAGACTAGTTTTGAAAGCTACAAAAGATATGTGGGATCGTCTTTTCAATAATGGATACAAAGCTGATGTTATTATCTATACAGATAATGGCGGAATCATCTATGCTCATGGCAACATAATTGTAAGCTCAAAATTATACGAAAACTTGTTGATTATGCCTTGAATCTGTTTTGAATCTATATTCTAGTGTTTCGGTTCCTAAAACAAGTCTCTTTACCCCTGGATTGGCCCATGTAACTTATATACTGCTAAGGATCCATTCCGACTTCCGATGTGGAATATTTATCCATAATACGCGACATAACCGTTGATCAGTAATGTGTATTATGAGTATCTCTAGCTCCACAAAGTTATAAACTTTTTGATGTTTTTGAAATAAACAGGGAACTGCTTCAAATGTGATTAAAGGAATGTTGAAGCAAGCGAAAAGACATGGCAAATGGCATACAATCTCAATCCGCGGTGTCCCTCATGACGCTGTTCGAGTTTTTATTCGGTTCCTCTACTCTTCTTGGTATATAAAAACTCTGTTTTATCTTTAGTATTGCATCTTCTAACATTATCTTTAGTATTGATTAAACTTTTGAACTTTTTGTTTTTGTAGTTATGAGAAAGAAGAAATGAATGAGTTTATAATGCATTTGCTACTTCTGTCACACGCCTACGTGGTTCCTCGGTTGAAACGGCTATGCGAATGGCATCTAGAACATGGTTTGCTTAACATTGAGAATGTGCTTGATGTCTTCCAGCTTGCTTTGTTGTGTGACTTCCCTCGGCTTAGCGTCATATCTCATCGTATGATTATGAAACACTTTAAGGAGCTTTATGCGACTGAAGCATGGGTAGCTATGAAGAAAAGCCATCCGTTTCTCGAGAAAGAACTTAGAGAGTCTGTGATCATCGAAGAAAATGTAAGTAAAAAGACTACATTTGCGTAAACTCTTTTGTTTCGTTCTATCTTTGTTACCGGATTCTAAAATGTGTGAACATAAACGCAGATGCGAAAAGAGAGGATTAGAAAACGTAAAGAACAGAGGATATACTCGCAACTATATGAAGCAATGGAAGCTCTTGTTCATATATGTAGAGACGGGTGTAAAACGATAGGACCACATGATAAAGATTTAAAACCGAACCATGAGACGTGTAACTATGAAGCTTGCAAGGGATTAGAATCGTTGATTCGGCATTTCGCGGGCTGTAAGCTTAGAGTTCCAGGAGGTTGTGTACATTGCAAGAGAATGTGGCAACTCCTTGAGTTGCATTCGCGTGTTTGCGCTGATTCTGATCAATGTCGAGTCCCACTATGCAGGTAAAAAACTCGAAAACGAAAGTGTCAAACTAACCGAAAATTAGAGTTCTTGTGTTGATATTGTTTTGTTTTTATGGGAACAGAAACTTTAAGGAGAAGATGGAGAAACAGAGCAAGAAGGATGAGGTTAGATGGAAACTTCTGGTGAAGAATGTTTTGGAGAGTAAGAAAATCGGAAGCTCGCCTTTCTTTTTACCGGTAGCCACATCTTCCTCGGTTTCTTAAAGCGATTTTCGCCGTTTTATGAGTCTCAAGAAGACGAATTTTAAGCGTTTCTTGTGATTCCCTTCTTCCAAAAAGGCAATTTGTAACATACTAAATGAAATGGTATAAACATATTTGGTCGGCAAAGTGTCAAAAGCTCTAAACTCAGAACCTCAAAATCAAGAAACTAATCTTCACATAACCTTATTTGTTTAAAACTGTACAGCTTGTTCATCATCTGAGCTTTTAGTATCATGATCTTGTCTTGATTTATACCTATGAAGAACCGGTAACGAAACTGTTGCTGAGATCCTGAATGATCTAGCTGAAGCTGAACCCATTGTTGTCGACATTTCTTGTATTGTCTTCACTTCTTTACAAACGTTATCAAGAACTCTGAGGAAATCTCTTACGACTATGAAGATTCTTAAAGGATGTGCTTCTTCTTTCGCTGCGTCTCCGTGGAAATACTCTGTTACTTCTTTAACCATTGACATCGCTTTTCTTTCTACTTCTTTGATCTTCTGAATCTCTTCCTCTGCTTCTTTCGTAAACGCTTTCATCGAATCAAAGAACTTCTTCCTTTGACTTGTTGTTGTTGTTGTTTCTGTTTTGAGAAAAGATCGGAGTTTATCAAGGCCGGTTTCGAGCTTTCTCACATATCCATTTAGTACATCGGAATCCATTCCGGCTGATTTTTTCACGTTAGCTAGATCTTTACTGAGTCCAGCAACGACTTGTAATCCTTGCTTTCTGAAATCGTCTTTGCTTCCATCCGTTGTTGTTGTTACTTCGGATCTAGTGATTTCTTGGACGACAAAGTGAAGCAATGTGGTTTTGCCATCAACTCCTTTGATGTCCACAAGTTTTAAAAGTGTATCGAGTTTGAATGCTTTGGCATCTCCGCGATTAGTCCCAACGTTCATTCGGTTTCCTGTCATTAAAACCGCCTCTAGAAGCTTTAGGAATAGCCTGCTAGCTTTTAGTTCTAAGCTTGCTTCCTACAAAACAAACCAAAGAGATCAAAAATCAAACAATTCATTTTGAGATTGAATCATTTTCCTTTGTAAGAGTGTGACTAAAACTTAACCTCTAGTGTCTCGAAAGAGTTCATTAGATACTTCACTTCTGCATCGAAGTTAGCTCTATACAACATTGCTTCAACTCTTTTAAAAGCAAAAGGTATATCAAGAATGGTTTTGAGGAATCTTTCGGCTGTTCCTAGTTTCGAAACATCACCACAGTACTCTCTGAGTTTTATCTCTTCCTCCTTTGTTGGAGCCATCTTCACCAAAGTCTCTAAAAGCTCAGCACCTAAGCTGTTCGGATTACCTATTACCGCACCACAGGTTTAGTCAGATTGTGACCACAAATGTTCATGCGAGCAATGAATCAAGAAAACTTACCATCTAAAAGAGCTTCTGAGATATTTTCGCGTGTTACATTCAATGCTCTTAAGAGGATTGCAATGTTCTGCGATTTCTTTGGATCGAGAACTCTATTCTCATTATCAGCAGGAGGAGCCATCACTGACTTTCTCACAGTCACAGATTCTTTCGGAACTGAACTTTTCGAATTGCAACCAAACAAATGCTCCATCCTATCCTCGTTCAATCTGTTTCATACCAATGTTATTGCAAAAACGTATAAGTGAGTACAACAATGTGATAAAAAAAGCCATTAGTACGCACTGAAATGAGCTTGATTTGAGCTGATCCCAAACTGTAACTCGGTCCGAGCTTGCGCGTACTTTGTCCCAATGAAGTGGCTTTAACTTTGGCATGTTTAGATCCGTATCCCCGTCTCCTGTTTTACCTATAGAACGGGCCTTTTCGACAACTTTAGGCTTAGGACTTGGAGTCTTGAATTCTTGTTTTACTAAAGAACTCTCTGACTTCGGTATCTGAGAAGGTGGAGGCGGAGGTGGAGGAGGAGGAGGAGACCGTCGTGGAGGAGACTTATCCTGCGTAATGGCCTGAAACGCCGCTCTGTTCGGTGGAGGAGGTGGCTGAGAGAGCTTAAGCTTGTTATGTGAATAAGGAAGCTCAAGTTCATCACTTTCAAAGCTCCTTAAAGATGTAGTTTGTCTCTGCTTTATCGACGGAATGATGACGTGTTTCATCTCCGGCGATCGAGTTGCTTCCGATCCAAACTTCGACTTCGGTGAAGTTCTCTTCGAATAAGGAATTGAATGGCCGTTGATGTTGTTGCCGGAGTGAGGAAACGGCGTCGTGTAGTAACCGTCATCCCAGCTAATCACAGATCCATGCGGCGTGTAAAACGCTAAGTCATTGGATTCTTCATCGGAAGAAGGAGACAATGCCGACGGAGAATTCTCGGAAGCTTCCGGTTTAGCTAACGGTGGAAGCGGTTGAAGCTCAGGACTCGGTCGATATCGGTCCGATCTCTTAACCGGATTTAATTTCCGGTACGGTGATGAAATAACCGGTACCCTACTACTTCCGCCGTTAGTTTCGCTCGCTGATTCTCGGTTTAGTTCAACGGTTCCCATGTAGAGAAATGTAGAGGATGACTGTGGTGGTGTGGAATCTTCATGGAATATTCGGGAATTGTCGCCGTCGCCTCCTCCGGTAACGAGTTTCTGAGTATCACTCGCGTGTTTTACTTTGTGTCGTCGATACAAGAAGAAAGCTAGAGCTGAGAGTATAACTAGCGTGAGAATTCCGGCGGAAATGGTGACGATGGCTACTTTCTTCGACGGTTGAGTAGTAGCCGTCGGTATCGCTAATCCGCCATTGTCGGCGGCGGAAACAGGAGGCGGCGGAGGAGGAGGAGGAGGATAGTGACTCAGTTCAGGTGGTGGAGGATTTTCCGGGAAAAATGGATGATCCGGAGGAGACGGCGGCGATTCAAAAACTGGAGGATGAGGAGGAGGAGGAGGAGTCTCGGTGTAAAGCGGCTGATGAAGAATCCTTCTATGAATCTCGCCACCAACGGAGACGAAGAAGACAAAGAAGAAGAAGAAGAAGACTCTCATGGCGAATTCTCCTCACTCTCAAAATTCATCTTCTTCTTCGTCGTCGAGTATCTTTCTATGAAAAGATAAATTAATGTAAAGAAAGAAAACAAAAATGAAAAAGAAAACAAAAAACAGAGAAAGTAAAAGAGAACAGAGAAGATGAAGCGAAAGTCCGTTTCAAGATCTGTGAGATTTTAACGATGCTGACGTCACCGTTCCGGCGACGTTTAAAGCTTTAATTTTCCGTTAATTAGTAAAATTTTCACTAAAATCTCATTAATTTTTAAACTATATGCTATTTAAAAAACAAATTTGAGTTTTTCAATAGTATATAATAAACCAATGGTCACGTTGGGACAAAAATAAATGTGTCTGAATATGTATTAATTAACTAAGAATGTGACTGTACTTTGCTGTCCCAAACAACGTAGAAATTTCTGATTTTGTTTTTCGTTGAAAACAAGACGAAGGAAAACGACAACTCCTTGTACTATTCCGTCTTCGACTTTTCTATTTTTATTTGTTTTTTTTTTCATTTTCCAAATTTTACTTTTTGTTAATTATAAAACTAATTTCTAGCTTTACTAAGTATATATATATATATATATATAATTATTTTCCTATATATATTTAAGAAACACTGCGTTTGTAAGTTTGTATTGTTTGAGAATTAAAAATGCAGCTTTAAATAAAAACTAAACAAGATTTACTTTACTATTCTTACAACGAATTTTCACTGATAGTGGAAATTCTTTATAATTTTGTGTCGATTTTTTATTTAAAAAAAATATGAATAAAAAGGAAGAAAAAAGACCCATACATGAAACTTTGGAATAAAGTGACACATAGCACATTATCTACACTTTTTTAATCTTCTCTTCTTCTTTTTTTTTTACAATTATTCGTTTTCGTTTTTGATTTTTGGAAAATGAAATAAGGAAAAAGGTTTATAGATCCAACGGATCTTTTAACAATTAAATTTTCTCATTTATCTTTGATATTTATACTTTTATTTCATTTTCATTTGCTTTGGATGCCAGTATTCTAAAGAGCTATTTTGTGTGAGTATTATTTGGCTTATAACATCGTAAACACGAAGAAACAAATATTCCTCTTGTCCACAAAAATTTACTAAGGATACTAAAAAAGTTTTTCTTATGTTCCACGTAAACATAAAATCTGCCCCATGACTCGACACATGTGTTATATAGTCTTATAGAAATACTTAAAGCTTAAGATAAATAATACTCATTCTCAAGGACTTTTGTATTCATTTGTCTATCATTAGTTTCACTATTTCAAAATCCAACCATTTGTATTAGAACGGTACGAGGATGGATAACATTTTGAAAAACATTCATAGAATTTTGCGAATGAAAACAAAATACGAGAAAAGATTCGTATTTTGATTTGTGCAGACAGTAATTCAGCTCTTTAAAACTTTTGGATAATAGCGTTCTGACCTTTAGATAGAATGGATCTACCGACCCGAGAAAAATGCAAGATATACGAGAGAAATGGATGGAGACGTTACATTAGCGGTTGGGTATAACTATTACGAACATGTAATGATCTAAGGAAACCAATAGATCCGAGAAGATCATTGGGTTGGATTTTGAAATTCAATATCAAGTTTTTATTTATTGATTTTGTTTAACTATATGGTTAAATTGATGTATAAAATCATTGGTGGTAATAATCATGACAAAGCTAAAGACAAATCTTCTTCTACTAGTGTTGTCATGATGATTATGACAGAATTATTCAAAACGTTCAAAGCAATTTTAGAATCCCACACCACTTCACTAAGTAATAAGTATTATTCTACTCACAGCCTTTTAAATAAAATAACTTAAAATTAAATCAGATTAGGTCCTTAAAAGAATATTCAAATTACTATTTTCTTGAAAAAGTTTCATTATTAAAAAGAACAAAATCTTTGGAGAAAGAAGAGAAGAACTCAATGGTATAGTTAGGCCCATGTATAAGGCTTTACAGAAACGAGCCTAAAGGCCTATTATACGACACCGTAATATGAAGTTAAACCCATAAAAACTCATACCTAAAGGCCTATTATATTTGGTATTTTGAACTCTCTTTTTTTACTGTTATGTAATGAACACTGAACAGTCAAACAAAGCAACGAACTTCTTTTTGCGTGTTGTTGTGTTCCACTAAAGACACATGTCACAATGTACGGTTTCTTCAAAACAGAAACAATTCAACATCTCATAATACCAAAGTACTACAAAATTTTCAACCCCAAACAAACACACTCACTATGCAACATTTTCTCTTTTTCTTCTTAACATTTAAAAGTTTTTAAAAAAGTAACTATATTTTTTATTCTTCTTCTTTACTCTAATGAAAACCATCTTGCTATAAACTTCTCATATGCTTGAGAAAATAGACAACCCAAAGAAGTAAAAGAAAGAAAATTTTTGCTAAAGCAAAAAAAAAAATGAGACATCTTCTTTACATTTTCTTCTTCATGCCCTTTCTCAGTTTTGCAGGTAAAATTAATCACAAACAAATATTGTTTTTCTTTTCTTTATAATTTTCTCGTAACTCATAGCTATAATCTTTATGCAGAAGCTGGTCATGAATCAACACCCATCCATGTTCTTAATCTTCTTCAATATCCTCAAACTAGTACTGATCTTGATCTTGATCTTGCTGTTTCTGTAAATGACAACAAAACTATTACTGAAATTTCATCAAGTATCATAAAAGCTGAAACTTGGCTTAAAACCCATGTCCTCTCTCGTTACCCTTCTACTAAAATCACCACCATTGTTGTCTTTTACTCTGGTTCTTGCCAAACAACAACCCAACACAATCTTGTCTTGTCTTCTTTGAAGAATCTTTACCATTCTCTTACAAGATGGGGTCTTGAGAACAACATCAAAGTCTCCTTTGGCTTCTCTTACCAATGCTTAAACAACCTTGAAATGTTCAAGCATGTTCTCGTCTTTCTCAAATCCATAAACTCCACTTTCACCATAAACCCACCTCACAATCATCTTGATCTGCTTCATTCCATCGAAAAGTTTGAAACTTTAAGCTTCAACAAAGTGAATTTCTTAAACCCAGAACCAGAAGAAGCTACAATGACCAAGACAAGAAGAAATCTAAGATCTTTACACTCACAATCACCTCAAATCTCACCGATTCACTCCACAATCGGATTCTCATCTCCTTCCCCTTTCCCATTTCCACCGGAGCTATCACCTCAAGGGCCTTCTTCTCTTCCTCCGTGCCTTCCTCCTCTAGCTCCATCTCCATCTCCATCTCCGGCGAAGAAGAAAGACGTGGAAAGGCTCTGGTGCGTGGCGAAGCCGAGCGTAGCGGCGGAGACATTGCAGCAATCTTTGGATTTCGCTTGCGGAGAAGGAGGAGCAGATTGTGATGAGATTAAACCTCATGGGATATGTTTCTACCCAGATACAACAATGGCTCATGCTTCTTATGCTTTCAATAGTTATTGGCAAAAGACTAAACGAAACGGAGGCACTTGCTCTTTTGGTGGCACTGCCATGCTTATTACCACTGACCCAAGTAAACTCAAAATCAGATTTTTTTTATTACAGTAAGAAATTTGCAAAAAATTTTGAGTTTTTGATTTGGTCTTGTAGGTTATCAGCATTGTAGGTTTGTTATGAGTTGAGATTCTTCGGCCATTGAAGATCTGAATAAACAACAGAAGGTAGAAGAAATGAAGAGTGAAGAAGAAAGGTTTTTAATTTAGAGTTAAAATTTGACATCATGGTTATGGACTAATTAGTGTTAAATCAAAATCGATTTTTTACTACTTAAAGTCCAATTTTATTCGGCCCACGTTTCATTGTTAATGGGTTTTGTGTAATAGTTTAAAGGGTATTATTGTTAATGGGCTTTGTGTTGCTGAGGGGAGAAAATAAAACAAAAAAATATCAGAGCCAAGTTTCGATCCTGGGACCTGTGGGTTATAGGCCCACCACGCTTCCGCTGCGCCACTCTGATTTTGTTGATATTATTCCTCTTATAACCAATATAAACCAATCTATTTCATATGGCTCCAACTTTTTTATTGATGGGCTTTCTTGTTTAGTATAGTAAGAGGGTCTGTCTTTTTTTTCCGTCTATAGGCAAATAATTCATTTTAAGGTTAAAACTTTAATTTAGTGAGATGACATTAGAGATTGGGCAATTACTGCCTAATTTGCTGTAAAAGGTTTTGTTTGTTAAAATATATCCTCCAGTAAATTATTAACTTTGCGAATATATAAACGAAGGTTTTAGTGTAGAAAGTTTCACCATAGTCTTGCAAAAAGAAACGATAGCTTTCGGATTATTTGAAACGTTTTATTTTGGCAGTTGAATTAACTAAGTAGACAAAACTCTAACGAGCAAAGGAAGACTCTTCATAATGCAACAACTCGAAGACTAAGACTCCTTTTTTTTTTTTGCCTACTCAACGAAGCCCTATGGTTACTTTTTAACACACTATTTAATTTCATTTTCTTCTGTTTTTTTTTTGGATTTTTCAACTCAACTACTTTATTGTGTGTTATGTTGGTGACTACTTACTACTAGTGGCCAAGTTTCACACCTAATAACTCGAAAATTATTCATAACAATCCCTAAATAAATGTACACACATCTTGAGAAAATCGAGAAAGTTGTTATTGTTTATAGAAGAAAAAAACTTTCTTTAACAAAAAAAAATGAAGAGAATCCAATCAAGAAACAGTGGGTGAGTGTATGAGACGGTGGTGCAACGAACTGTCACCGTCGATATAGTCTTTAACTATTCCACTGAAAGTTCTAACCATTCTTATAGCAACACGTGGCTACTAGAATATTCCAGCCATTCTTTTAAGCCAATGAGATTATGACAGATAAGCATTGTCCTAATGCCACCACATTATACTCCAGAGAAGCAAAAGCTTCTTCTTTTGATTTGTTTATTCTTTTAATACAACTCCAAAGATATGGCACTCCATTTAAAGAACAACTGTCTTTCTAATATTACATTTTAATCTCTATTTTTACATTCCTAATGTTAATTTATCAGTATAAGTTATGTTTTTGTTATAGAAAAGTCATAACAAATTTCGAAATATTTAACAAAAAAAAAACTTAGAAGAGTTCTTAGTCAATTGATGAAAACTTCTTCCTCTACGTAAGTGTGGTTTATATATAATATCATCGTATATGTCAAGAAAATTTACAAAAATGCTAGTGAATAATAAGTTTATTGACTCAGCATAAAGAAAACGATTGAGACATCAATATTTTTTTTCGTTTAAGGAAATAGTTGTAACAATGAAATAAAAAGTATTATTTTTGTTTCACAAATGATATTTTATATTTTCGATGCAAATTTATAAACAAAATTTCAGTTTTAACCTCACTGTTTTAATATGTTAACCGGATAGATAAACTTTTTTTAAAGTGTTGATGAATAGTATGTAAAAATTTTTAATATGTGTGAAAAACATTAGAATATCACTTTTTATAAAACAAAAAAAAGTGTTATTCTAAAAAAAATTTCAATAAATTTTGCAAGTTCCATCTTAAAACAATGCATTGACTTGGTAAAATAAAAATTCCTAAAATATTCTGAAATTTAAAGGAATTTAATGAAATGAAGAAAGCAAGAGCAGCACCACTTGATCACTCATAGCCCACGTTCCCACTCTCTCATTCTCCAATTCTAAAGATCTCTTACAAATATATAAATCAAAATCTAACTCTCACAACACACATAACACAAGACGTGCTCACAATACATCACACACTTCACTCTTTCTTCTTCTTCTTATATATCTCAAGATCACATCTTATACTCTCGATCAAAACCATATACATGGCTCTTGAAACTCTCAATTCTCCGACTTCAGCTACTGCCACTTCTCGGCCTCTTCTCCGGTATCGTGAAGAAATGGAGCCGGAGAATCTTGAGCAATGGGCTAAACGAAAACGAACTAAACGTCAACGTTTTGATCATCAACAGAGTCATAATCAAGAAACGAATACAAAGAACCTTCCTTCAGAAGAAGAGTATCTCGCTCTTTGTCTCCTCATGCTTGCTCGTGGCTCCACCGTACAATCTCCTCCGTCGCCTCCTCCGTCTTCCTCCGATCACCGTGGCTACAAGTGTACAGTGTGTGGAAAGTCTTTTTCGTCTTACCAAGCTTTAGGTGGACACAAGACGAGTCACCGGAAACCGGCGAATTCCGGTAACCAAGAACCGTCTAATAACAGTCACAGTAACAGTAACGGAGGTTCCGTCGTTGTTAACGGTGTTAGTCAAAGCGGGAAGACACATACTTGTTCTATATGTTTCAAGACGTTTTCGTCTGGTCAAGCTTTAGGTGGACACAAACGGTGTCACTATGACGGCAGTAATAACGGTAACGGCGTAGAAGTCGTTGCCGGTAGTGACGTCAGCGATGTTGATGATGAGAGATCGTCGGAGGAACAAAGCACAGTCGGTGGCCACCGTGGATTTGACTTAAATTTACCTGCCGATCAAGTCTCTGTGGTGATGTCTTAAAGTTGACTCCATTTAATAAAAGTCAACGTTAAAGTGAAGAAGTTAAGTGGACGGTGAAGATTTAACAGTCGTTTTTTCCCCGTTACTTCGGATTGACTAAGTCCGTAACGTGGCATTTTTATTATATTATTTAAAAAAAAATGTTGATTTGTTTATAAATAGAGAAAAACTATTGGGCAATTGAATTATTTTTTTATATATATAAGATAGAGATGTATGATTGGATCTTACACGTTATTATAAAGTGAAACCTTTCTGTAATACTGAAATTTATATTTATTTTAAAAAAATTTTGTGCAACTTATTTTTTATTTATTATTTTAGTTGTGTAATCTATACTTGATTTGCTACCGCAAGCAAAGGAAAGCCACTTGAATTCTGTTATTTATACAGCTCCTAGTGATCTGTTCCTCCACATTAAATATTTAATTAGTTTTACAAAAAAATTAGAATAATAATAATAACACATTCAATAAATACCTGTCATATTTTTATGATTATATAATATGATAATGTAATGTTTCACGACACGCGTTAGTCTGATCGAATAAAGTTATAAAGAGATGTGGGACAGATTTTTTTTAAAAAATGTATCTAAAATATACAACTGAAGTCTTGAGATCTAACTTAGATTAACGAATGTCCATCTTAATTGTGTTTTTATTCAGACATAATCATAGTTTAATCCGGATAATTCAGTAAATATTTTTAGTGAGACCAAACAGCATTTAAAATTTTTCATAATAACTTAAGTGTTTCAAACCCAAAAATAAATTACAGAATTATATAAGAAGATTCGTATTAATTCGGGTATTCTCATAGTTAAATTATAAAAGCCCATTTAGTGATATAAGAAAAAAACAGCTATTATTAGACCCATGTGATTATATATTGGGCCTTCTTCTTAATGACCCTATAAAGAAAGGCCCAAAATGTTTAAGAAGATTGAGATATGATTAATAGTTTAACAATGAGAAATAAAAATTGATATTATATAGGAGAGTAAAATTGAAAAAACAAGAGCTTAGCTTTGACCGTAATGATTCGAACATGTTACCACACGCGGAGGTGAATCAGCATATATGCATGCATATGATCTTGTTTGTCTCTATGAGAATTTGCATCTCCCATGTGCTCTTTGATGTAATTTAATCTTGTTTTGCTAATTAATTTGTGTTAAATTATATACTATAAGATAGAGAATAAGTCTATAAATCATGAAAATGGTTAACCTTTATACTTTTTGCGAAGTATATAATGTTTTTTTGATAACTTATGGGTAAATTCCAAACCATGACTAATCTATACTAACGGATAAGTTTTCTCTCCAAAGTTGCATATAGGCAGAAAACAAGAACTTATATCCGTGTGGAATGTCTATAGATAACATGTCGTAATTGCTCTTGGCAGACTTCGAACTCGCAACTTATTACCACGAAGAAATTTGTCCTTTACCGCGTGGTCATGTTGGTTTAGATAGTATATACTATGTTACATATTCAAAGATATATATATAAGATTGTTTTGACCAACTAATTTAAAAGGAGTGTTATCAACCTATATTTATGAGCGTAGAACCTAGTAACGTGTGGTTATTCATTGATGATAATGTAAAATATGCACTTTTGTTTATGTATGTGAATCATATTTATTAAAGGACGTTGAAAAATGAAAAGAAAGCACATGTGATATGTAGTAATGTTCAATCTTTTAAAGGTCCATTGACCAAACCCGTTGGAAGTAATCATCAGCTTTCCCCAAACCGACCAAACTCTTAAGGATGCCTAATATCTCTCCATAATCATGTGACTCTCATTTTTATGTGCTCTCCTTTTAATTTTCATATAATTATTATGTTCTCATTTTAAAAATAAATTTTAAGCTCTTCATGTTAATAACATAGAAACTTATCCAAGAGCTAGCTATTAACGTAAAAAACATATTTCACGACAACGAAATACGAAATGTAAAACATGACTAATTTTACTTTTTTACCGATTTATAGATGACGAAAAACAACATATATCGACACACTACACAAAGTATTCTTGTTTTTTTTTCGTCGAAAATCCATTATATTAATCTGGTAACGATTTTTTCTCTAGGGAAAATCGATGGAAAACCAAGTTGCTTACATGGATAGAGAGATTACCGACTAGCCTTGCTTTTTCGCAAGACCATCAACTACAAAATTCAAAGAACGAGAAATGTAAAAGATATTAAACGTTGGGAACGAGCCCTTGAGACCAGCGAAATCGCTACACAAAGTATCATAAAGTATGCTCGATGACATAAAAATTACGAGGAATAAACATATTTAACTCTTAATCACATTATAAACATCTATACTTTGTAGGTAAAATATAACCATCTACATATGTAATGCTATAATTTTATGTAGCCTCCTTACAAACGAGGGTGATGGCCATTAACAGATTCTTTATAGGATGATAAACAAAACAATATATATTTTTTATATCTTATAAAGTTTATTAAGCACATTCATGCGGATGCGACAGATGGTGACGTGGTATAGATCCTTGTTAAAATACTATAATGGATTATTATTATTTTTTCACCAGAAAATATAGATTTTTAATTGACATTGGATCCTTTGGGTTTGAGTGTTGGAGTATGTAGAAAGAATTCAAAGGCAGAGTGAAGATATATCACAAAAGACATGTTAGGTATAATAGTTTTTACGTTGTTACTTGGTATTTTCTAATTATATTTGTAGTATATATATGTATAAATTTAGATATTAAATAGAATATGTGATTTTTGAGTAAAAAATATGGGAGCATATATTAATATTATTACAATAAAAAAGGGAATGTTGCGTGCGGACACTTTTCGACCACTAGGGCAAAAGATGGTGTTCACTTGTTTTATCAGTCTATCATATATTTACATTATTTAAAAAATCAAAAGAGTCTTATATTCTTATTTTTTTATTGCGAAAAAAGTCTAATATTCTTTTTTTTTTGGTGCACAATAGTCTAATTATTTCATATTCTTTTTCTAATGTAGAATAGTAGTATCTTTTTTTGTTGTAATAAATTTGCTAACAAAAATACAGCAAATAATGTGACATTTTTAAGAAGAAAAAGAACGAATTTATAAGAAATACCAATCATTAATACTATATTTTTATTGGTCAAGATAAATAATTAAATCCTCGTAAATTTATGTTTTCTTTGACGGAAAAACATTGTTTTAATTTGCTTGGTCAACCCAACGAACTACCTAACGGTTGTAATAAATCCACAAGATATTTCCGTGAATCGCAATTTGCATACAAAAATATGTTTTTTTTTGTAACAAAATATATGTAATATTTTCCAAGGTGATATACTTATTATATTTACAAAAAAGGAAAAAAAAAGAAGCAGAATGTGGATAAATGATAAAGGAAGCAGAACACAGTTTTATATTAGTACTACATTGTCAGATTTAATGTGACTGAATTTATAAATACACGCATTAAATCGTATCTACTTGCTACAATTGCTTCTGAGTTTTTTTTTATCCATTTTTTTAAAAAAGAACAGTATTATAATTTACATAAAATAATTTTTAAGTTTTTTTTTCTTTTTGGTAAACAATTTTAAAAGTTGAGTGGTGGAGGCGGTGGTGCTGATTCAGAGAGTGGAGAGTGGAGAAAGAAAGAAAGAGAGAGAGAGAGAGAGAGAGAGAGAGAGAGAGAGAAAGAAAGGAGACAGAACATTCTGAAGAGTTTCAGATTTGCACTAAAGCTATAGAAGCAAGGAAGAAGAAACATCTTATCTTTCTTTGATTCTCTCTGTTTTTTTTTCTTTTTGGTCTTTTTTTTTGTTGGATTGCTGTTTTGTGTTTTGTCGGATTTCTCTTTGGATTAGAGTTCTTTGTCTTCAAACACTCTCTCTCTTTTTTTCTATCTCCATAATCTCAAAGGAGGTTTCTTTCTTCATCCATCAAAGGTATGAGTTCTCTGTTTTGATTGTAGTTTATCTTCTCTGTTCTAAAAATCTAAATCCAAACCTAAGACTCATGTCTTTTTGTGTTTTTAATGTTCAGGAGTAAAGTTTCTTCTGATATTGTTCTGTAAATTTTGAAGCTTAAACCACAGGTTTTGATATTAAAAACCAAAGATTTCAATCATTTTCTAAAATGGGTTTAGAGAAAAAATCTCTACTTTTGGATAACTGATTTTTTTTTCCCACCAAATATAACAGAATCTTTTTTATTTTTTCTCCTTCTAAAAAAATCTCTCTTTAATAATACTTTTGTTCCTCAACACAAACCAAGAAGTGCTTTGTTCTTTAATCGGATATTCTCACTTTTTTTTTTCTAGGGTTCTGAGTTTTTGTTTCCTTCTTCCTTTTGATGCTTTATGAACCTGAAAAGATTCTTTTACAAAAAAAAAACAGAACAGAGAAATTTGATAATAAAGAAAAAAGATGCAACGTGTCAACTATAGCATCTCTTCTTTTGTTTTTGGCTTCTTTAATCTCTTCTTAAGCTTACCAACTAAATAAGCTAAATAGGTTTCTTCTCTTATAGTTTAAGTCTAAAGTTTCACAACTTATGCTTCAACAACACTCTCTTTGTTGATACACTTTTGCATCCAATTAGGATCTCACATTTTTGAATCCTTAGTGCTCTTATTGTAGGGAGATATGAAGTTTATGAAACTTGGATCCAAACCAGATTCTTTTCAATCTGATGAAGATTCCATAAGGTAATCAAGAAAATGTCTTCAAGATTTTGAGTTGTTTTGTTAGCTTTTCTTAATACGAAGTCTTACTTTTTTAAAGGTATGTAGCTTCGGATTTAGCAACAGATGTAGTTGTAAGTGTTGGAGATGTTAAATACTATCTTCATAAGGTAAAAATTGAATCTTTCATAAATCAAGAAACCATTGTCTTATAGGCACTAATCTATAGTTTGAAAGCAGTTTCCTCTTCTGTCGAAAAGCGCTCGTCTTCAGAAACTTATGGCTGCGACAATTGATGAACAATCGGATGACGAAATCCGAATTTCGGATATCCCTGGAGGACCTTCAGCGTTTGAGATATGCGCTAAATTCTGTTACGGTATGATTGTTACTCTAAACGCGTACAATGTGGTTGCTGTGCGTTGCGCTGCTGAGTATTTAGAGATGTTTGAATCGATTGAAAGCGGGAATCTTGTTTACAAAATCGAGGTTTTCTTGAATTCGAGTGTTTTGAGAAGCTGGAAAGACTCGATTATAGTACTCCAGACGACTAGTTTGTTTCATCCGTGGTCTGAAGATGTTAAAATCGATGTTCGATGTTTGGAATCAATCGCTTTAAAAGCCGGTATGGATCCATCTAGAGTAGATTGGTCTTATACGTATAACCGAAGAAAACAACTTCTAGGCAATGGTGTACCGAAAGATTGGTGGGTCGAAGACATCGCCGAGCTTAACATTGATTTATACGAGAGAGTGATTTCGACTATTAGTAGAAAAGGCGGAGTTTTGCCTGAGGTTATAGGGGAAGCTCTTGAGGTATATGCAGTGAAGAGAATCTTTGGTTTCATGATGCAAAACGATGACGATAATGGCGAAGATGTTAGCGAGCAGAGATCTTTGTTGGAGACATTGGTTTCGTTGTTGCCTAGTGAGAAACAGAGTGTTTCTTGCGGATTCTTGATCAAGCTGTTGAAATCTTCGGTTTCTTTGGGATGTGGAGAAGAAGAGAGGAAAGAGTTAAGTAGACGAATCGGAGAGAAGCTAGAGGAAGCAAATGTGACCGATCTTTTGATTAAAGCGCCACAAGGATGCGAAAATGTCTATGATGTCGACATTGTTGAAGGGTTGATCGATGAGTTCGTTGCACAAACAGAGGAAAGAGACGAGCTTGATAGTTCAGAGAGATCGAAAGCGATTGTAGCCGGTTTAATCGACGGATACTTGGCTGAAATCGCGAGAATCGAACACAATCTTTCTCCTTTTAAGTTCATCGCAATGGCAGAAAAGGTTTCTAACTTCCCAAGATCATCACACGATGGAGTTTATCGCGCCATTGATATGTTCTTGAAGGTAACTTTCTTGATCTCAAAGTTTCAATCTTTTGTGATTATCACATCAAACTTATGTATATGATTGTACAGCAACATCCAGAGATAACAAAGAGCGAGAAGAAATCGATTTGTCGGCTAATGGATTGCCGGAAATTATCACCGGAAGCATGTGCTCACGCCGTGCAAAACGAGAGATTACCTTTAAGAGTCGTTGTACAAATCCTCTTCTTTGAGCAAGTTCGTGCCACCACGAAACCTTCTCTTCCACCTAGTGGCTCTCACGGAAGCTCAAGAACGACGACGGAGGAAGAGTGTGACTCAGTCACGGCCACGGAGGAGACAACGACGACGGTGAGAGACAAGACAAGTAGTTCTTCTGAGAAGATGAAAGCTAAAGGAGTTGTTATGTCTCGAATTTTCTCAAAGCTTTGGTCTGGTAAAGACAGAGATGGTGTCGGAGATATTAGTAGTTCAGATACTTCTGAAAGTCCTGGCTCAGCCACCACCGTCGATGATAAATCTACGCCGTCTACTCGCCGGAGAAGATCATCTTCTTGACTTAATTAGACAATTTGTTTTTTTTTTAATTTACTTTTAAGCTAATTTTTTTTTTTTGCTTTAGATAAATTTGGACTTTGCTTTAGATAAAAGTTTTGTTTTTGATGATTATAAGTTTATAACCCAAAGTTTTAGGTTATGTAACAATTAAAATTTTGAGAAATCTAAATTCTAGTGTTGCCCTTAGTTTAATTTATTTTTTAAATTTAAAGGTAACTAGAATATTTTTAAAAACAAATCTTTGAAGATTACTTGCAAATATTTGTATCTATTGATCGAATTTGTTCCTTTCTTGTTAATAATGTATAAGATTAGCAATTTGCATGAAGTAATTTATTTTAAATATAATTAGAAAAAAGTTTTAAGCCGGCCAGATTTGACTATAGAAAATATAAAGAAAAGTTGGTTAGTTTCCATGAGCTTCTTTGTTCTACGTCATGTCCAATTTATTTATATACTTTCAAAACTTTACGTTTGTTCTATTTTGGTTAATTAATTATTTGCTTTGAATATTAATATTATTATTAACCTATTTTCCTCGTTGACCAACCAAAAGTAAAAGTTTTTCTTTAAACAAAGTACAAAAAATCTAGACTTTGGTTTTGACTTCCTTTCCTATGGGGATATATAGATTTACATTCTACAAGTGGAGAGAATTATTCAAATGTTTACCGATTATTTAACTATTTTTATATTTTGTTTTTAATAAAAAGCAAACTTATATAATTACAAATTGCTACAAACACTTGACCTAAATAGTAAAAGTTACTAATTTTCCAGTTAATAAATTTAAGAATTTATCATGCATAGAACAGTCGTACATCAACAGTCCGTTATGCATGCATGAAAATAACTATATGACGTTCAAAAAAATTGATATATATCATATATATTTACTAGTTTCTGCTTTAATCCAGTTTTTTTCCATTAATGTTTGTAATATCCATTATATTCACGGTTTATTTAATATGAAAATATAGATAAAACAAAAAGGTATAATTAAGTAGACATAATTATCAAAAAAGAAAAGTAGAACACTGAGATTTAGTTCGTTGTTTTGTTTTTGTTTTTGTTTTTACTCTAAACTGTCCTAATACAAATGATTTTATATCTCTCTAGGGTCAACGAAAATGGACAATCCAGGCGTTGACTTGGTCCAATCTTCACCGTCATCATCACGGAGACGTTTCAAACACCACAAATCCTCCGGCGAAAGAACTTTCCAATGAGGTATACCAACTCTAAGCGGCTCACAACATCCGACTTCAGCGGCCACGACGGCGCAACCGCTTTTTCTAGCGATGTTATGCGCGTGTGAGCAAAGCGCCTCCATCATCTCCGCCGCACGTGGCCCTTCTCCGCCGATACCGTACAAAAAATGCATAGCAAACGGCTTAAAAAGATTAGGAAACGAAGGGATCTTCAGAAACGGAAACGCGCCGTCGAAAACGCGCGACGTTTTCGCTAACGTGCGTTTGAGACGCGACGTTCCTTGCACTTGTAGCTTGTACACTTCTTTACTATTCCATATACTTATAACGGCCCATGACCCGGTCAACGACCCGGGAACGTAGTCGTTGCCACGTGGCACGGCGAGGAAAGTGCCGAGTGAGAGTTTGTTAGTTAGGATTGAGTTGATGTCCGAAGGGAAAAACTCGGTGGAGGAGAAGCGGCTGCGATAGAGTGACTCGGCGTCGGAGGGAGCGAGTTTAATGATTTTGACTCGGCGTGAGACCGTGACTCGGTGGTTAAAAACCGGGTTGACCAGGAAAGTTGGTGTTCGGTTCTTAGAGTAACCGCTTTTCTCGGTGAAGAGTTTGACCGAAGCTGCGTTGTCGCTTTCCGTTTGCACGTAAGCATAAACGGCGCCGTTTACTCGAAACCACTCTTCGAGTCTTTGCACCAACTTAAGTCCAATTCCCATTCGCCTACAAACATTTATTTTTGTTAAACAAATTTTTTTAAATAATCTTAACTTCCTTTTCCGTTAGGCGTTATGTATCATCAAAATATTATAATTTAACTAGTAAAGTAATGCATCATACACATATTGTATTTTTCAAAAAGAAATGATTGTACGAATAACACTTTGTTTTTGTTATAGTGATCAAGTTATTAAGAATACTATAAAACACGAACCTATAAAAAGGAGAGACTCGGAGGCCGGAGACGAAGGCAAGTTTGGTGGTGCTTATTTCCGGCGAAGCTCCGTCGTGTTGTTGACGTTGATTATGTAATGTATTTCCACCACGTGTCACAATCTTGATCGTTCCTCTAATCATCCCAACTATCTCATTACCGATCTCTGCCACCTGTCGGCACACATTGTCCGAATATAACGAGAGTTTATTAAGCAAATAGAGCAAACGTATGTATATGTAATACGTACCAACATGCGGAAAGAAGGAGATTGTCGGATCCGGGCAAGCGGGTCACCCATGAGATCCACTAATAAAGACCCGACTTCACATCTTCTCTCAAGCTCTTCTACTCTTGTTAAGTCTCTGTTTGGATCATAATCTCTTACCACCACTACTTCAAATTCTTTCCCCATGATTATTAGCTAAAACACTTAAGTATTATTTAACAACAAAAAAAAAAACGTACGGAAAACGAAAAAAGTTTTTTTCTCTTCTTGCAAATATTTTCAGATTGTTTCTTTCACAAAGTGGGTATTGTCATTAGTCTATTTATAGCTAGTATTTTGCTTTGTTCCCCTAGTTAATTAGTATATGATTAGCATTATATTTAATTATCACTATCTCTCTCTCTATCTCTCTATGTATTTTTTTTAATCAAAATGTTGTTGCTAGTGCTCTTTCTTTGGAGCTATGTCGATTCTTCTTCATTTTCCGAGTGGCTTTTTTTTAATTCCCATATCTTTGTTATATTTTATGTTGATGATCCGGTTATGATTCGTGTATAGCTACATTTCAAAGGAATAACATTGTTCATATGTTAATTCCATTTAAAAGTATAAAGATATTAAAAAATTAATAGCCCACGATTCTAACTTCTATCATATTTTATAGTTCTTCACATTACATGGCATTGCGACCCCGTTACAAATTTGATACTTACATCCCAAGTTGAAATAAAATAAACAAAAGTTATATTTTATGTATATGTAGACCAACTTATGCTTTTCATCACATCTATATATATATAAAATATAAATCTTACAACCCAAACTCTCAACAAGCAAAAATATGTGCATGTAATTAGCTAGTTTATATAAATCCGCTTGTAATTGGTTTTTATTAATCAATATAAAAATCTGCGTGTATAGATGTAGACCAATATATGCCCTATAATGTTGCCATCACATTTGTAAAATGTTTTATATTCATTTTCGTGAATTATTTTTACAGAACTTTTAGTAGTCCTTTTTATACCATTTTGTTCTTGTTTATGCTTTGTTATTATTTCGATCGGGCAATATTTTTATAAGTGAAAGGCAATTGGGATGTTAATTATTATAAATAATACGACCAAAGATATATATAAGTATATATTAAAGTTGATCGAAGCACAAAGAAAAGTTGAAATGGCGGCGGAGATACGTGGTGGGTTTAGGATTAGCTACGATCTCTTTTTTCATTTGCATTAGTATTTTTTTCACTATCATTTGCTTTAAATATTGTTTAAACATATATGTATTTTCGGCTATAGGTCTATACAACTTTGATGAATTTATAAATAATATATGAGAGCTCAATTAGAAATATTACATATTCATCAAAATTTTATTTTTTTGGTAATTGATGTCATAATGATTCCACATGATCATCACTGTCATCACCTCCATATCCCTTTCCTTTTCGAAGTCTTTTTAATATTTAGTATTTACAATCATACTCAATTAAATTGAGTCAATTTGTATGTATCACTAGATGACGATTCGTGATCTTCTGCGCAACTTCATAACTAAAAGGTCCAATACAATTTTGAAATTCTTAAATCGATTTATCGAAAACACTACGAAAGATAAGAACATGAACATTATATTAAGCAACATTTGTTTCTCTTTTACACGAAAAAACTATTCTATTGTTTTAATTTTAAGTGGTGTCACAACCGAATAAAACAACCAATAAACAAAAGAAATGATAACAAAAAATGTATGGCTAAACGTGCTACTCGTCTGCTATAAAATTTAAACGTTAAATTTTAGATAAAGAGTTCGTCTTTCCAAATTCTTTAAGTTCTGTTGTAAAATCCGATCATTCGTTTCTTATGTATATCATACTAGCAATTTTTATTGTTTTGGGTGCATCTAGCGTTTCTATGTGAATTGACATTTTTTGTTTTGGTTACATAATGTAAGATTCACTATAACAACAAGTAAGAAAAAAATTGAATTTGAGGGATATCACATAGATAAATTTGTTATATAATCCTATTTAATAAAAAAATAATATAAACTATATTCCATATATTTTTTAATTTTGCATTAACTAGCTGAAAATCTTGATTAAAAATGATCAAAGAACCTAAGATTACCATACTAAATCGTATAATAGATCTTTGATAATAAAGAAAGATAGGTTCGGTTCTGATGAAGAAGAATCTGCAACGTGGCATAACGAGAGTTGTGGTCCTGCAATTTTCTCCTGAAACTTAGGCCGTCGATTTTGTTATTTTTTATAGAATAAAAGCAATTACCTTTCTGGGTTTTAAAATTAATATTTTTTTTAGAGAAATATATAATATATATGAAGGTGCTTTGTAATCTTTACCATAAGATCAGTGGAATATTAATCTTTCTGCGCTAATCATAATATAAGGAACGTGATCAGACGGCTTACTTTTTTTTCCATAATATTCTCTCAACTTTTATTTCTTTTTTTTCCTTTCAATATTCTTTGGATTGGATTCGTATCTCTAGTTTCTTCTCTATCTATTCGTAGTTCTTTACTTTTGATATAAATATATGTAAGTTAGTTTTTAGTGACTATTTATATTTGTCAAATTTAGTTTGTATGAATTGAGATTTTTTTTTCTTTTTTGGGGTTTTTCACGAGTAAAAGAAACCCATCGAATATTTTAAAAGAATGTAATGATATAACCTATTTATCCATTGGTCTAATTTTTCTTTATTTGGTTAGTGACATTCTTCATTTAATTTAATGATTCATAGAATTGATAAGCAATCACTATATTGAAAAGATAATTTAGTGTCAGAACCGGCAGTAAATCACATATTTAATAAAAACCGCAATCGAGAGTGAAAAAATGGACCGGTTTTGTAAATATATTATTTAAAAGAGCCGTTTTCTAAAATTAATTTTGTCTATAAAATCAAGAACCGAAAACACATGTTTATATTGTTTGACGTTCTAAATAGTTAAATAGAAGGTAACTAATGCATCTTTTAACTTTTAACGGTGAGATATGCACAACTAATGCATAGTAAAAAAATCTTTTTCTTTTTGGACGTCAATAAAATATTATATTAGAGAACGAAAAAGACAATCGAATATAGAAAATGAAGATCTTAAATTTTTATATAGTACGCTACATGTTTGATTATTATATATATATTTGTTATATAATTTGAATAAAATAGTTCTTAAATAAGTTGAATATCAAATCAGAAAACTATGTGTGTCGAGCAACTGCCTAGAACATTACTTTGGAATATTCACAAGTTTGATGAAATTCTTCGTTTGTTGTCCACATAAAAGAGTTGAAAATTGATTAAGAAATTACGATTAAGAGATAAACAATAATCAAATGGGCATGATTAGAGGGTATTTTCCTTTTATTGTAGTATATAAAAAGTTTAAAATGCCAAAATTGTACATCACGCTACGTAGGTAATGTCGTTACTAAAAGACATAAAATGTCTGCTGATGTATTGGACTTTGTGACCTCACTTACTTAACCCATAATTATAAAATAATGGAGTATTATTTTTTGTTTTATTTCTTCCTTATCTTAGGGGTCATACACTCTAATATATAACTTATATAAATTAAATAACACACTTAAATGCATGCATTTGACTATAGTTTATTACCTTATTTTAATCAGGAAAAAACGAAATGTGTGGAAAATTCAGGAGGTAAACGTATAATTTGCTTATCTATATATATATATATATACACTTTGTTCCAAAATTTTGTTATAAATTTACTAAAACCAAAAAGTTTGTTGTAAATTTTCCGGTCTATAACATTTTATATTTAAATTGAAATCAAATCTAGCACGGATCTATTAAGTTGTTTAGACAAGATGGAAACCTTTTTGACGGTTTTTTTTAAATATATATAATTAACGGATTATTATAGGAGATAATACACTTTTTCTATATTAAAATTTTGATAAGCTTTTCATATTTTCCCCTTTCGATTAGTGTTTTCAGGGATAATCAAAAGCATATACCATAATCCAATTACCCAAAGACATAAAATGAATAAAGAGGAAGAATAACGAATCCAATTCATATACTTAAAAGTTAAAATATTGCGTTTAAATAATTTCTTCACGATAGAACATATCGACAATATTTGTTTTAATTTTAAAAAAATTATTACCATCAAAGACTAAAACTCGTTTTAAAATTATTTTCTTTTACATTTTTATCCGTGTAAAATTTAATTTGAGAGATACTGCTGATATACTCTCTAACCAAAAAAACAAAATACTATATATTTAGGGACTACTATTTACATACATAATAGACAATTATTTTGGGAGTATTAAGTTTGAATGTGTTGGTCTAAAATCATGTACGGCCCATCGTTTATTTAACAATCATAAACCCATTTATGTAAGAATCAATATAGCACTCGAGATAGATAATACAATCTTTAGTGAGTCCAAAGATGAAAACATCATTTTATTGGCCGGCCCAATAATAACAGAAAATTGTAACTCGCTAAAGCAATGAACCGTATAAAGCGAACAAAAAAAATCAAGTGATCTTTCTATTTTTGAATTTTTATTTTACTCTTGATATTTTAAAAAATATAAAAGATAGCTCTCAAGGATTATAGCTTGAAACTCTTATCGTTTGTATAATAATTAGATGATAAAAAGCTCTCAAGGATGATCGTTATCATATCTAGAACATATCTAAATGTGTCTAGTTTGAATACGGCATAGTCGTTTGTTGGTCGCTAGCGGCATAGATCAAAATAGCATTCGTTTATCCGCTGATGAATGGTCAGCGGTCGTAAATTTCCGATTTACCGCTGTTGATGCGGTCACTTAACGAACAAAACAACTAACCGCTAGTTGTTCCTTCTAATAGTTCCATCAAACGAACATGGTTTGTACACTAGTTTTATGAATATGCATGGAATTTATAAATTCGGTATATTCAAAATTCTTTATTTTGAATTTGATCATCTATATAATTTTAATTATCTTTAAGAGAATTATATAATGGGTTTATAGTGATTTACTAGAGTTAAACATATATTTATGCAGGAGCCAAACTACTTTAATAGTAAAATTGTGGGAAAAAGAAAACGTTCGTTTGCGTCATCCATGACATCGCTTCATGCAAAGCCTCGCCTTATATGAGTGGAGAGTGACAAATAAAAGAAGAAGACTTATATCGCATAATTTAATATTTAATTTATAGATTATTATAGGTAGGTTAGGTCTCTTAAGGATGTTATAGGGTCAGTTTCTTTCCTTCATGGGTCGACTTAATTAAAGAGATTAGTCCCTAAACTATTATGTATCTATTTTTGTTCCAAAGTTTTGTCGTTGTTAGATGTTATATTCATATATTGTGTATTATTCATATGTATGAGATAAATATAATTAAGCCCTTTATCTCTATTGTATTGCATTGCATGTGATTCTTTTACTTATCACATACCAAGATAGGTTGTTTTTGGTTTTAAGGGTTAATTACACTAATATAGTTGTTATGATTAGCATTCCACGAAGAAGATAAGATTACTAAAGAGGCCTAAACCATTATTAGAGGCAATTATTGGTGATCATTGATTACTACTACCTTCAATTACCCTCATCTACTATATAAAGTTTAATAAGTGGAGGATTCGGAATCCATTGAAAAACCGACACGTAAAATAGTTTTGTATTTACAAAAATGAAATAAAAATATTATTGGACATATAAGATGCTCTAATTTTCACCAATTACAAGCCGTGGATAATGTCGACCCACAATAAAAAAAAGAGATATTATAATTATTAGAAGTAAGAAATAAATTTTAAAAAATGAGCGGCCGAGATTAGACACAACTTTTCGCGGAGACTCGGAGCCGAGCCGTTCACAAACCCATCTTCTTGGAATCTTTACTTTAATACTCTATGGTCACTTCATCAACATTACAATAAGAAGACACCTCTTATTAAAAATTTAATCTATTTAAATTGTTTTGGTCTAAAGTATTCATTATCGTTTTCACACTAGAAAAATATGAAGATCAATTTCCAAAATACATATCAATGGAGGTAGGTTTATTGAAAATTTTAAATTGGTGCAAGCATAAACGTTTTGTTTAGTTATGAGATATAATAGATGGAACTAGAAGATTTGTTAGATGAAGAATCGTACTTATAATTGTTTTTCATAATTTAAAATAAAAGAATAATTCAGACTAAAAAAAGTTGTATTTTTCGGATAAAAATGGATCTTTTTGTAGGGGTCAACCCACGTATTTTAAAATAAATTAAAAATATCATATTTTTGTTTTAATGCATAGATGCATCTAATACTGACATATGTTGAAGATTAAAGAGGTATGGGACCTTAGTTGTTTCCGCTTCTACATAAAATATAAATTTTATAGAGATTAGTCCATTGATTTAGGTGAAATACGTAGTTTTATTAAATTACTCGTTAATACGACGCCCATATACTATGAAAATAAGTTTAGCATACATTAAAAGAAATTTGAATGTGGTTAGGTCTTTTTATCACAACATTAAAGAGGCAAAACTTAGTGATGCAACATATATATCTAATTTTTTGGAAAAATGAATATATGTCTCCGTTTCTCTAGATAAAAATGATTTTAAAACGGTTAGTCCACTTATTTTGAAAGTATATGAAGTTTTGGTAAATTAATTGCTAAAAAATTAGAAACGGTGCCCATATACAAGGAAGAAAGTTTAGCATATATTAATATAAATGTAGAACACTAAAGAGTATACATTTAAGTATATAGAGCATTTACCAAAAAACTCTATATTTTCGTAGGGGTTAACCCACTGATTTTGAGAAAAATTCAAAAAAATTGACAATCTTTTTTTAATGCATAGTTGCATCGTTCACTTACATAGGATGATGGTCAAAGAGATTTGGAACCTTTGTTGTCTCTGAATCTTTAGATAATAGAGATTTTATAACGGTTAGTCCATTTATTTAAACCGAATATGAAGTTTTAATAAATTAATTGTTAAAAAATAGAAACGGTGCCCATTTTCTATGAAAAAAAGTTTAGCATAGATTAATATAAATTTAAAATGTGGTTAGAAATTTTTAAACAACACTAAAGAGTATAAACTTAAGTATATAGAGCATAAACAAAAAAAACTCTATATTTCCTAGGGGTTAACCCACTGATTTTGAGAAAAATTCAAAAAAATGACAATCTTGTTTAAATACATAGTTGCATCGTTCACTGACATCGGATGATGGTCAACGAAGTTTGGAACCTTTATTGTCTCCGTTTCTCTAGATATTAGAGATTTTATAACGGTTAGTCCACTTGTATAAGCTGTATATGAAGTTTTAATATTTTTATTGTTAAGAAATAGAAACGATGCCCATGTACCATGAAATAATGTTTAGCATACATTAAT